>JAMRYI010001623.1:0-17222 GCA_029231635.1 Ditylenchus weischeri | reverse complement strand
CTCAGAGAAGGATCCTTTGGAATACTGGAAGGTATTGTGTTTAATTTCAAAGGTTTTCATTTTATTTGTGATTTTTAGAACAACAATACGTTTCCTGTCCTCCCCCATCCTCGCTCACAGATTTCTCTCAGCGCCAGCCCCCAGCCAGCCTAGTGAATAGCTCTTCTCGGTCGCCAGGGACGTCTACGATTACAGAAGATCCAGTCTGAATCCGGAAACGGCAGAACAACTCATATTTCTGAACAAATATCTCCCGTTGTTGAATTTCACTTATTAAATTGTTTTGTTTGAATGAAATTTTTGTTGAATAAATGTTTGAAATAAGTCTAAAATTTTTAAAAATAAAACCGTCGCACATCGCAGCGATGTATCGCATGCAAATTTTTCAAAACATCGCACATCGCAAGCCAGGGAGGTCCAAATACATCGCATCGCAACATCGCAAAAAAGGCAAATCGTCAGCTCTACTGATACCTGAAAGGAATGAATCTCACAAAATCTCACAAAATTCTTATAAGCCTACTTGTGCTTTTGTCGGTCCTCTGCGATGTAGAGCAAGAAGTTGATGATCTTTGGCAAACAGCAGTCGGAACACGCAGGCTGAAGTTATGGCGAAAGTTATGGCCCATCCCCTGCTTCCCCTGAAGTCTCTTTTGATATACTTTCAAAAAGCAACAAGAAGAAACAAACCTTGAAACCTTCTTCATCCTCCTCCGCGTTGAACATCTGGACGGCTTGTTGCTGCAGAACCACTCTCTAAGCCAGGCTGCTCGAGATCCTTGACCCCCTGGTAGCTTCTTCTTGAATTTTCCTGCTGGCGATGACTCTCTGAGAGCAAACAGTAAACACACAATCACCAACAAAAAGCTTACTTGATCTTGTGGAGTAGCATCTCCTTTTTTACCCAATCATGCACCCTTTTTCGATGGACTCCGAACTTCTCGGCAGCTGCTTTATTCGAAACTCCTTTTGCATACTTGACAACCTTTAGCTTGAACTCCGCAGTGTAAGACTTGAGCTTTCGATTTCTTCATCCTCTGAGCTGCTCCCGTAGTTTGCGATAAACTCCATTAGCCTAAAACAACCAAAGATTACGTATATCAAACCATTAACAGCAAGAGAACAAATCGAACAGTCTTTTCAAAATACAAACTGTGAACGATTTTCCTCATAAAAATGCAATTTTCGCCAAAAATGGGAGTAAACGCTCATTGGTGCGCTTATCAGAGCATGCGCGCTAATTAGAGGAAATACGGTAACTATTTTTTCGTTGAGCAAATCCTCTCATTTTGGAAACACTGGTAAATATTAGAGAAGGGGTAATTAATAGAGAAAATATGGTGATTGATATCAGCTCCCTGAAATTTTCCGGATCTGAACTCAAAAGACTCAAATTCAGGAATAAAAAATTGGGATAATTTTGCAAAGACTTTTACCATCAACTTTTACTGATTTTACCGAATGAATAGAAACTTTAAAATACGCTCTTTTAAATATAAACAGGGCACGTGCAAACCGGTGGCTATGGTCAGATGCTTAGGGCTTTTGGTATCTTGGGTGACTACGTGCAATCACTTGACATCATTACTGCTGACGCCAAAAAAGTGCATGTGGAGAGAAATAGCACGGACAAGGACATGCAAGACCTGTAAATTGAATAAGGCTAAAGTTTGGCATAGCAACTATTCCCAAAAAGTGGTTTAAACCACTTTTTAGGGCCCAAAACGTGTAGAAAACGTGCTTTTAGGACAGCACTTTTTGAAAAAGGTTTTTTAGTCTGAATTTTAACTTTTTGATTTGGGCGACCAAGGTAATTTAACTTGAAAGTAGATGATGATGACGGGACGGGACAATTCCGTCCCGTCCCGTTAATTTTAGAGAATCGTCCCGTAATCCCGCAATCCCGTAATCCCGTAATCCCGGAATCCCGCCCGGAAATTTTTTGGCACCTGTCCCGGTGTCCCGTCCCGAAAAAAAATTATTTAAATTCCGTCTCGTCCCGTGCCGAAAAAATTCAATTTTTCAACAACTACCTTCAACTTGTAATTACAGTCAACCCAGGATATAACGGACCCTCGGTATAACGTCCCTCCACGGCCGGTCCCACTGCGGGCCGTTATATTGAGGGTGGACTGTACCATGCAAGTGTCGCAAGCGAGTCGATCTTCTCCCTTGCCCGCGACGTGTACGACTACAGGAGGACGAACCTGGACCCGAAGAAGGCGGAGATGATCATGTTCCTCAACCGCAGCTTGCCTCTGCTGGAGAATAACAATTCGGAGTCCTAGTAGTAATTCTAGTTAAATTGTTTGTTTTGTTTGAGAGATGAATAAAGCATATAGGATTGAAATTCCCGATCGGAAATTTTTATGACCGTCCCGAAAATCTTCCCTGTCCCGGGGTCCCGTCCCGATATAACTTTTTGACCTGTCCCGTCCCGCGTCCCGTCCCGAAATTTTTAAATTTGAATTCTGACCCGTCCCGAAAAGGTCAAGCCATCATCTCTACTTGAAAGGGTACGTGGATTTTTCCCAAAATACAAAAAGACAGAATTTGAACGTAGCTTTGATACTTGGGACCTACCGCATGTAGAAACTCTGGTATGCATATATATTTTATGCATCCAAAGTCATTTTCGAGTGATTTGTGTCTAACTCTAAGCTTATAAGCCCGCTGTTAGCCCCGCAGAAAGCTCACTTACCTCAGAGAATAATCCAAGCAGTACTCTTGTTAATATAAGCATCTAGAAACTCCTTTTGCCAAGTTCTCGTGAAAAGTACATAGAATGATATAATATCAAGATGCCCTCCAGTACCCTTAACTTTGGTTCTCCAAGGCAAGTTGAAATTTAGGCAAAAAACTGCCTTCCCCCACCTCAAACTTATTTTCTACACGTTTCAGGTCCTAATCCACACAAAAAAGTGGTTGAAAGCCTTTTTGGGGAGGAGTTGGCTCACCAAACTCCAGTCAATAACTTTTCTTATTATAAATTTATTCAATGATTCCAGCTACTATGCATTACTTGGTGGTAGTCCTGGAAACTTCGGTGTGCTGACCCACGTGATATTGGAAGTGTACGAGGACAAGGACTTTCCTCACTCACGCGCCCTCCGTGAAGGCATTGCCTACGACAAGGAAATGTTGCGTAAATTGTCCAAGTTGATGATCGACATGTATGACCGTGACCGTGACTTTGATTTTGCCTTGACAATTCTCAGCAGCGACATGGACATGTTCAAAACACATCCATATACTAAGGACGTCTTAGTGGAGAGCAGAGCGGAGTTGAGAAACGGTAGCGGAAATCAAACAGACCCTCCCATTCCATCACTTGCCTGGCCGGCCATCATTCTTGTCTCTGCTCAGGTTAGCTTGACTTGCGCTTTGAACAGCAACTATATAATTAACGTTTCGTTTTATCTTGAGTTGTTAAATTTACCGATAAATGAAAAATCCGTGAATTAACTGGTAAACTAGTCTTAATTTACTGGAGACCGGTAAGCTAATATTTTCGATAACTGTCGAATTTCTCATATAGTAATCGACTAATAGTTGTCATCCTGAGTCAGTTAACTGTTCATTGATAACTGTATAATTGGGGCAATTATGATATACACCCCCCCAGTCAACTATGATTTAGAACAACCCCCCCCCTGAGATTGATTTATCAGTAAATTTATCATTTTTTTAATTCACCAATAAATTCAACAATCCTGGTTTATGGCAAAATTTTTCAGTGGTCCAACACAGGAGGCGCTCAACAAAAGCCGGATGAGGCGATGGCTTGGCTAAAGGTAAACTGAATATTAAAAAAATTAAGTGTATTCGCAATCAATTTCAGAGCATCAACGACACCCTTGGCAATGTCACTCGCTTTCCATCAGTCCCGATGGCGCCCATCAACCCATGGACTGAGCACACTCCTCTCTCTCAGCTCTGCGTTGGCTGGATCCTTGCGGTCACGCGTGAGTTTCCTCTGCCATACGAAAAAAGGGCATACATCACGGAAAACATCAACTCTCCCGAATGGCCCGAATGGGTCAGCAACCGGCTAGACATCCTCCAATCACAAGACCCGCCAGACTACCAAGGCAAAAGACTGGGACTGAAAGCTGCGTCCCAGATCCAAACGATAGGCGGCCCTAAATCCATGTACTACCTGAATGGACTGCGCAAGAGTGAAAATGGCCAAAATTTAACTGCGTACAGCTGGCGAACGGCCAATATGGTGGTAAGCATGGATGCATTCTACAACAAAACCAAGGTGCTTGAAGCCGATAAAAATGCGCTGGAGTGGACAAAGACAAATGAAAAGGAGGGATTCGGCCCGAATGGAATGTTCTCGAATGTGCCGATGGACAGGAACCAGAGATTGTATGTTTTTTGTTATTAAAACCGAGGCCAAACACGTTTCAACTGGTGCCTTCACAAATTTGAGCGGTAAAAAGGTGTTTCAGCGCTTTTTAATGAGAAACCCACTAAAAGAAAAAAGCGATTTTTTAGAAAAAATTGCCTTAGTCCCTATTCTTATTTTAAAAACACTACCATGTGACCGAAAAGTTCCCGGACAAAGTTTAAGGCCAATTTTTTCAGTAAAATAAAAACATAAATGCATTTTTTTGGTATCATCAGAAAGCCCTTGTTCTCTTCTCTTGAATAGTGTATCGCTTGTCGTTTTACGTCAATAAATTCCATGCTTTAGAATGTCCGATCTGAGAGCAGGCATTGTGCGACTTTGGGAAGAAGGGAAGAAGCAAAGTGAGATCGCTCGTGATATGAATGTTCCAAAGCAAACAGTTTCAGATGCCATCAAGCGATTTCATGAAACAGGCCGCAATGAAGACAGAGCAAGAAGTGGGCAACCACTCCATCCGAAACTGTTTAACTGTTGGAACATTCATATCACGAGCGATCTCACTTTGCTTCTTCCCTTCTTCCCAAAGTCGCACAATGCCTGCCCTCGGATCGGACATTCTAAAGCATGGAATTTATTGACATAAAATGACAAGCAATACACTATTCAAAAGAGGAGAACAAGGGCTTTCTGATGATACCAAAGAAATGCATTTATGTTCTTATTTTACTGAAAAAATTGGCTTTAAACTTTGTCCGGGAACTTTTCGGTCACATGGTAATAAGCAACATTCAAAAACAACATTGGAAAACAAGGCTTTTAAAAAAGTCTTTTTCTGCCTTTCAGTGGGGTTTTTATTTGAAAAAAGGGTCGAAACGTGAGAGCACAAAAATAGCGTCATAGAAATAGTTATATAAATAATATCACAAAAATGAAATCTTTTGCAATTTAACAGGCTAAGTTCAACTATTGCCCCACCAGTCGATTCAACTCTGGCCCGAATACCCAATACCCCTTCCACTAAGTGCCCTCTATGATATTTGACTTTCTCAAATTTGCTCTCGTCAATTTCAACCTGTAATTTAAAATTTCTTAGCATTCTTATTATGAAAAAGAAAAACAAACAAATAAGTAAATTGTCACTGCTTTCAGAAAGGCGATCAAGCTTAGATAAAGTCCATCTCGGCGAGGCAGCAGATCTGTCGCGGCGTAGAGCCATTTGAAAAAAACACAAAACTAAAAAATTGCGAATATTGACACGTAAACAATGACTTTGCTAAATTGCCAGGAAGATACGTTCTCGTATGCTCTCCAGGAGAGCGAAATGGTGGGAGCCCCTGGTGGGACCAGGATTGAATCGAGTGGCGGGACCAGGGTTGGATCGAGTGGTGAGGCAATAGTTGAAGTGCTCCGTTCTAAACTTTTTATTCCAGTTTGTGGGGTACCTACGGCGACAGAAACATGGGCAATGTTTGGCAGCACTACTACACTCCAGAGCAGTACAATCGCCTAGTCAGCATCAAGAACAAGTGGGACCCCGCACCAACCACTTTTACGGCCAACCACTTTTGTGTCGGAGTGGCACCCGCCTCCCAAGACACCCCACCAGCAAACAGCTCCGCCTCCCTTCCGTCCAGCATTTTTCCTCAAATAGCCGCCCTTCAGCACGTTCCGTCTGCAGCTGCGAAGGGATTGAACGCTGCTGAGCTGCTTCAGATGGAAGGGTCCCAAATTACGGAGGTGTTTAAGCAGTCTAAGTATTTGCCGGACTACGTAGGCATTTCGCAGGTGGTGGATGAGTTGTTTACCAAGGTGGTCGAAGACAGCCAGCGCCCCGCAAATGAGGAGGAACTTTAGCAGAAAAATTAATAAAGAAGAAAAAATGCTTTTTTGAAAAAGCAGGTTTTGTTATGCTCTGTAGACTTCTGTGAAGTTGGTTTTTTTTTCAGATGAATATTTTTTATTGAATTTTGTTTGTCGAAAAAAATAAAGTTGAAAATCGAAAGAAACATTTTGTGACTTTATTTATGTGCATGTTGCTGAAGAACCATAGTTTTTTGGGCGTAGTTTTTCGGCACGTTTGAAATTTGAATTGGTGTACTCTTTCGGGTCGTTCGAAATGACTCAAAAGAGTAGAGTGCGAGACGGAAAAGAAGTGCTACCGTCTAATTCAAATTTTGCAAATGGCGCTGCGTCCAAGAACCACCATCTTTTGAAAGACAGTTGTTATGTTGTTTAATAATCGTTGGACAATGCGTAAAAACGCGTCCTTTTGGCGAAAAAGTGCCTTCTTTTTGTGAAAATGTGCCTTCTTTTTTTTTAAATTAAAAAATAATGAATTTGCCCACGTTCGGGTAGCCCTGCGATTCTAGTTTCTGACAAGGTATTAGTTATTGTGACATCTACGCGAAATGTAGCAGAAAAAGATGAAAGTATGAAGTAAGTCAGAAAAAACATAGATGTCGCAATAACTGATACTTCGTTGGAAACTAGAATCGCAGGGCTACCTGATAGTGCTAAAAAATTAATTAAATTAAATAAATTAAAAAAAAATTAAAAGACAGAAACAGAGGCACATTTTCACAAAAAAGGCAATTCTTCGCCAAAAGAAGGCATTTCCCCGTTTTATCCATATTAATTACAGGGAGTCCAAAATTAATCGCTGGATTTGTTTTTGCCATAACTTTTTTACTTTCTAGGAATTTTTTTGTGTCCGAAAGAAAACATTCTGAGCATTTTTCTAATACAGTCGAGTCCCGATATAACGTACCCCTGGGGACCGGCCCAAGAGGTTCGTTATATCGAGATTTCTGTACCAAAAATTCCTAGGAGTTCGTTATATTTTTATATAGTATTTGGCATGTGTGGGTGGGTGGGTGGTTAACGCTTTTTTACTTCGAAGGCCAGAACGGGTCGTAGATAGCGAAATCACTTTTGTCGCTAATACCATCGTGTTCCCCAGAATGTCAGCTTTCGTTTTAAAAAAGGAACAGGCGAAAAAAATGAGTTCTAATAGGGGATATACCTATTTTTATGAATGAAGTCATAGCCCCTCATTGAAATTTCGAAATACTATAGAGGCGCCGATAGGCGCCTGTGGTCCCTTGTCAAGAGTATTCACAAAAAAACATTTTTATTCAACATAAAATTCGAGCAAACAAACAAGTACAGTCAAACCTCTACATAACGAATTTCAAGGGACCAGCTGAAACCGTTCGTTATGTAGAGGGCATTTTTATAGTTCCCTCCCCCCATACTCGGATTTCTTGAAAAGTGACCAAAAATCACCCCGAGCTCTTTTTTTTTGCTGCACACGATAAAAGAAGCATTTCTAAACACTTTCTGAATAAAAAAAAATTATATTACAAACACTAGTACCCATTTTCATATGTATGTAAAGTATACGTCGGTAGTTTAAAGTAAACATTTCCAAAATTAAATAAAAATAAAAATGATCGATTTTGAACAGGTTTTTACTTTCTGGAGCCTCTGGTATGCGACATCCAAAGTCACTTTCGAGTGATTTGTGATTTAATTTTATGAAGAATCCGAATCTGCAAACCATTTTTCGAAAAAGCCGGTGTGGCTCAAGATTTCGTCCAATTTTCGAATGCCATAAAACGAGACCTGGGTACGTTCAGAAAATCAGCTGGTACTCAGATATTTTATATACACATGCAAGACTTTGATGGCTTTTAAGAAAGAGCAGAGTCTCAGCCATCTAATGACATATTGCTGAGGTGTTTATGATAACTAATTGTAAAATGTTTGGCCCGAAAGCTTAACAAAACAAAGTCTTGTAAAGGTTGAGCGAACGTTTCAAAAAATTAACATATACTCAAAAAAAGGCATTTTGACGCAAAACTTGTTTCTCGCCAGACCAACCTGCTGTTCTGACCAGTGTTGTAAAAGCACCAAAAGAATTTTGTAAAAGAATTTTGACTTGGTGCCGGTGCGGTGCCAAAAAAGGTCCGGTGCCGGTGCCGGTGCCGGTTCCGGTGCGCGAATTTTTTGAGGTGGTGCCGTATTTTTTATCTGCTTTCTGTTAAAATTGTGATCAATTTTAAGAAAAGCTGAGATTTTATTTGTGAAAAAAACGACAGGATGTTACTTAAAAAAGTGTCAATAAACAGAAATTGTTCACAGATGCCGATTCAAATTTCCATGTTTGTGATTTGAATCAAGATTTCTTTTACGTGGAGTTTCCACTTAGCTTTGGTCATTGGAGGTGGTGTAGGCTCTGTTGAATGTTCTTCTCCGTCCTCCCACCAGTCCACGAATTTATCGGACGACCAAGAGAGACCTAATATACCTGCGGCATTGACAAACAGCTGCTTAAAGCTACTGATTCCAACCAAGCGCAAGAATCCAGTCATTATATTACAGCATAAACAAAGGAATTCATGCAGGTGGAAAAACGTTGTGACGACAAAAGGTATGCTTCATAGCTATCTAGGAATCGTAGGGCACTATTATGATTCATCAAAACAGAAAATAATGGTTGTTGGACTGGACATCGTCGAAATGATAAAAAGACACACCGGTAACTACACTAGAAAAGAGTTCTAATTAATTATAATAAATTACACATTTTAAGCTAACTGTTGTCTAATTTTATTGCTGCCATATTTTCATGACGTTTTCAACCTTCATTGGCCTCTCTCTTCACGGCCCCTCTCTATACCCTGTTTTTTTACTTTATCTTTTAGCAAGCTCACTTACTTCTAGCGCCAAAAAGTATCGAGCAATCGATTGCAACCATTTCCAGCACTGCTTTACTGTTAGAAAATGCCATGATTTTGGGATTTCACGCAAATGAACACAAAAATGAAAGGAAACCACCCAAAATGATACCAACATTGACCGAACTATCCACAAAAAAGGAAAAAGAGAAAGCAAACGCTTATAAAAACAGCAATAAGGAAAAAAAATCAAACTTCTTGCTTTTAAATTATTTCCGCGACAATTAAGCTTTCAATTTTTAAAACATAAATTTTGTTTGTTATCCGAAAATATACAAAAAATTGACTTTTTTTGGTGCCAAAAGAATGAAAAATAGACAGCCCCTCACTATTAGACGGCCCCCTCCTAATAAACGGCCGCCTAGTAGTTAGCCAACAAGATTTCACGCTTTGATTGATTTACGACCCCGCTGACAACTACCGAAAAACCCTTTGATCTTGGTCATATTAATCAGAACAAAAGTAAAGGAGATGATAAAGAGTGTACAGAACAGAACAAGATTTATAAAATGGGTACTGGTTATCATTTAACCGAAAATATCAACTATTAGTCTAACCAACAGTGTTATGATGAATATCAAAGGTGGTTATCTAATTCACTTACAATTGCTGACCTTATTATTGCCGCCAGAGATTATTGGAAGCAGCAAAGTGAAGAAATCACAAATTCTGCAAAACGTTTGTACTCAGTGACAAAGGTCAAAAAGACTATCTCTGAAAGGGTAACTTGAAAAATACAAAAAACAAAACAAAAGTTAATTTTGTTATTTAGGACGCATGGGAAATCCCCATGTAAGGTTACTTATAAGACTGATGGAAGCGAGGACAACAAGATACACTGCTTCAAAGAAGATGATACAGTTCCTACTGGTCGAAGGAAGCTGCAAATAGGTACAAAAGAAGTTAGCTGAGCTACTGGAAGAAATAGAAAAAAAATTGTTGGAGAAAATTTGTTGATTTGGTAAAACTAAATTAGTGATGCGAATGCCATTGAGTGTTAAATTGTTTGTTCGTGTATGTGCTGAATAAAAATATAAATTTAGAAGTGTAAGGAAGTTTGTTGACGATGTTGCAAAGTTCTAATTGGGAAATCCTTTTTGAGGATAAAAATTTTATGTAACAAAAAATGGACGGACCCCTTAGAGAGGGTTGAAAAATAGACGGGCTGGCCAGTTTATCAGAGAGAATACGATATTTTCAATGAGCTACAAAAGAGATGTTTTTGATGACAAATTCAGCCAAATTTTGCATTTTAGTCAAAAATTTTGCAGAGATTCAAATTGGGATTTTTTACTGATTTCAAAATAGTGTTGAAACGTCTCCTAAGTAATTTTTATATGCTTAAAACGATAAAAAGTTGTTTTGCGATACTTTTCAACATAAAAAGCTGATTTTTTCAAAAAATTTTTGACCAAAATTTTACTTGAAGAAAAGACGTTAAAGAAAAGACAAAAACCGAATTTCTAACAACAATTAACAAATACCCTTGAAACATGGAATTTGAACATAGTTTTGTTAACTGGGGCCTACCGCATAAATAACTCTGGTATGCATGTTTTTTAATACATCCAGAGTCACTTTCGAGTGATTTGTGTCTAAGGTATGTGGGTGTGCGCATCTCAACTCCAAGCCCGCAAGCCCCCTGCGCTCCCGAAGGGGGATTGAGAGAGATGCGCGCACTCACTTACCTTAGACATGATTCCGAGCAAGACTCTTAATCAAAAATGCATAAAGAGACTCTTTTCGCCAAGCTCCAGTGACGAAAACGCGGTAGAATACCCTAATATAAAGTAGTTTACATTGGTACCCCAAGGCAAAAAGTCAAGTTTTGGTCAAAAAAATTTTTTTTCAAAAAATTCATTTTTTGTGTGGAAAAATGTTAGAAAATAACTTTTTCATCGTTTTAAGCATATAAAAATTACTTGGGAGTCGTTTAAACAATATTTTTAAATAAGTGAAGAAGTTTTGTCTATTCTAAAGGGAGATTCCAATTAAACCAAGTCATTTCTGACTATAAAATTTGAATTCCCGCTAAATTTTGGCTATTTTGATTAACATCTGTCAGATAATTTCAAATTAATCTGACTGCTGAATACCGTATTCTCTCTAATAGAAGCGCACTCTCTAATAGAAGCGCACTCTCTAATAAAAGCGCACCCCTAGGCATTTTATCTACACTGTTTTTGAAAAAAATTCAATAAAATTAGGTTTAATTGGCGCTTTTCAATTTTTTTCAATAGACTTTGTGATAAAGACTACAAAAAGAACAGAAAAATGGTCCAGGAATTGGCGAAGCAGGAAACAAATCTTCGTGAGTCTCAGTATGTTGCTGTATCTCATTGACTGCACATTGACAGATATTACGTCCTAGTTTATTGTTTCAGGAAAAAGTCAAAACGAATCACTGAACCTCGAGTGGATTGTCGAAGCCTGGAACAGCCTTTCAAAGAAGATTATCACCGATTCGTTCAAGTCGTGCGGCGTAACAAATTCCGCTGATAGGTCAGAGGACGGTCAAATCCACTGCTTCAAAGAAGATGGGCCGATTCCAAGTGGTCAACTGAAGCTGAAGATGGCGCGCGAGGAAAAACTGGCCAAGCTAATGCAAGAAGTGGACCTCGGTGAAGAGGAAGAAAATATGATGAATAAAAGCGATGCGTCCATTGAGTGCTGATTGTTTTTTCATGGTTGTGAATAAAGAATTTTTGCTCAATACTGTGAATTTTATGAAGGGGTTGAAAAATAGAAGCGCACTCTCTAATAGAAGCGCACCCCCGAGGGAGGTTGAAAAATAGAAGCGCATGCGCTTCTATTAGAGAGAACACGGTAATCACATCATCGTATTGTTTATTGTTTTTTTTCTTGTGATGTTTTGACCAATAAAATGGTTTTGGAAAATGTAATAATCCTTGTAGTTGAACCTTTATTGATATTGTTGGCTAAAACCGCGATTTTTTTTCTGGGTTTCACCGGTGCGCGGATGCCCTCGACCAAATTTCCCAAAAACACCTAAAACTTTTGAGACACCCTGTATATGTTCACACAAATTCTCAATTACTACACATGAAAATTGAAGTGTTAAAAAATTCGCAATGCTATGTTTTATTCAAAGATATCTTGATTTGATTCTAGTAAAACAAAATAGTCGTACTTAGTAAAGAATCAGTGGGTTTTTTGCCTTGGTCCCAACTGTTCTTTCATTTTTCGCCCGTTTTTTTGCAACAACCTTGATTCTTTTGCTTGATTCGTTTCTGCTTGGATCGTTTTTTTTTGATGTAACTCGGTTAGAAAATGTTAACTGTCCTCCGCCAACTGAATAAATCAGACTTGTGATTTTCAGATTCATTTAAAAACAGACATGAAATCCAAAAAAAACAACAGGGGGAAAACCACGGAAAAAAACCCTGATTCTCTACTACAGCCAAATAGTCAGTAAAAAGCAAAAAAAAAAACACTGCAATCCTTTTTTATTTTCTTACATTATATTCCAAGTCTCCAATTTTGTGCTCCTCTTCTGAGATTTCGATATTTCCTTTTTCGCCTCGTATCTTCATCGTCTTTCAAATAAACATAGATCACTGACTCATTAACAAATCCTAGGCTGGCAAGTGTTTTGCTTTCTGTCTTTTCTATAAATTTACCTAAAAAATTTTTTTTAAAAACGCTAAGAAGCTTATTATTTTACCCTTGAAAACTACACGTATATCTGTTTCATCATCATCGGGAAAACATATCTCATGAATCTCAGGAAAAAAGTTTGAATATGCACAAGTGTTGAGAATAGTGCGTTCGAATTGTGAATCTTCATCAAGTCCAAAACAACTGATTTTTACAGCAATAACTTCATTTGTGAAGACTCTACAAATATTATCTCTACTTATTAGTATTAGGATGGAGTGATTTTTTTGGTTACTTCACATATTTTCCAACTTTGTATTTTTGATTGTAACCTGTGATTATATCTGTCATATATAAATTTTTCAATATCACTGGATTGCCCAGGTAATAATGCTATATCGATTGAAAAAAAACTAACCGAATTGCATTAGAAATTTAAAAAGTTTGAACAAAAAGAAGTTTGAATTAATGTTCGACAGAGCCAGTTTGACAACTTCAACTAGCTTTTTCTCTGAAATTTCGTGTTCGAAAAAATTCTGGCTGGCCAGATTGTAGCATTTTTCTTCAGCTTTCTCATCATGTTTTTATTTGTATAATTCGCGGTGAATTTTAAAATCAATCTAATGGTTTTATGAAAATTGACATCTCTACTTAGTATTACGATGGAGTAATTTTTCTGGTGTCCGTCACGTTTTGTTTTTGTTTTTTTTTCTTTTCAATCGTTACCCACGACATGTCTCATCATTCGTTCTGATTTTTTCAGGGCCTCATGCTAGAACTCTTTCTCTATCTTTTGAGTATTGGATGTCTAATACTATCGACTATATTTCGCCCTTTAAAATCGGGAGATAACTCGGAACTCCGAAAATTTCTACGTCAAATTTCATTTACCTTCGAAAATTACGCAAAATATTCGGAAAAAAAGCGTTTGAATTGCCGCCTTTTTGAAATATTTCAATTTTACGAACTCGAAGTTATTCTTCAGTCAGTCTCACCGTTATTGTATGGCGCCGTTAGGCGCCAGTTTTTCTTGTCTTTTTATATTGGGTTCGTCATTAAAGGACCCTGTCTCTTCCTTATCATGAAAATTTCAAAGATTTGAATGCGCGCGGACCACACGCATTTTGTCAATAATATTTTCGAATTGTTTTTGATTGCTTTTATTGTTTAGAAAATAAATTTGTTAATTTGTTCAAAACTTAAAACTGTTGACTAGTCGAGCCCAACGTTGCTTGACAATGCCAGATCGGACAAGTAATTCGACTTTCACTGCTCCACATTTGCCAATGTGATAGGACTTATGTTAACCACAATATAGCGTTTAAAATTCGAAATGCAAACAAAGAATTTGATTCGAAAACATTATTGACAAAATCTATGTGGTCCCGCGCGCATTCAAACATTTGAAATTGCCATGATAAGGAAGAGACAGGGTCCTTTAATTATTGCGCATTTTTTTTGTGAGATTTTTTTCTGAAGTTTTTTAATGCGCACATGAGAAAGTAATATACCGTTGGAAAGCACTTAAAATGAGCTACAAAATAAGTTATTAACTTTACTTTTATTGTACTCAAAAGTTGGTTAGAAGCCTTGGCAAACATAGAATAAAAATAAATAAAATAGGACAAAAAGTAATAAAAATCAATAAAAACTTTTAAAATTTAAAATGACTAAAAATTCAAAACTTGTTCAATAACAGTTTGTAGCGCAGTTCAAGAGCACAGTTCAAACGCCGCCGTTTCGGCGCCGATCGCCGCCGGGCATTTTCTTTATGATATTGGATCGCCGAGAGTTTTATTTGCTAGAACATTTTACCGCTGGGTCGGCGGAGAAAAATTTGCGAAAACTGGCTAAAAATAAATTTTCGCCCCGCCGACCCGGCGGTCGAAAATTCTACCAAATAAAAATCTCGGCCGTCCAGGCCTATCTTGTAGAGCAAACCAAATTGACTTTATGATGGGCCACTTGCAACCCATTATTTTTGAAAAATCATAAAGAAAATGCCCGGCGGCGATCGGCGCCTATGTTCAAGAGCCAAGAAACTCACTATACAGAATAACTTTTAATAATCTGAGTATTGAGATACGGTTTTTTTAAATTATCAATTTTTCTAAAAAATGACGAAATTCTGAGTTTTTTTGCAATTTTTCGGATTTTGATCATTTTCTTAAAGAAATTGAGAATTTTAAAAAAGCCATGTCTCAACACTTAGATCATTGAAAATTATTCTGTAAAGTGAGTTTTATGGCTTTTGAACTGCGCTACTCAATGATGCTAAAACAAAACCATTTTTGAATATTTAATCAGTTTTAATTTTGAAAAGTTTTTATTGATTGTTATCCAGTGTTTTCAAAAGTCAAGGTCAAGGTCAAGGTAAAACTTGACTTTAAACCATCAAGGTCGTTTTTCTCGATTTTTTGTAAGGAAAACGGGTCTGAATTTTTTTCCCTATCCCCTAAAGTTAAGATTTTGCGCTGAAAAAAACTTACTTTTCGGAATAACGATATCATTTTTGTACGATGACATGTAGCCTAAAGTCAAGGTAAAATCACCTTGATTTTACCGAGGTTAAGGTCAAGGTAAAATCAAGGTGATTTTACCTTGACTTTAGGCTATATCTCATCGTACAAAAATGATATCGTTATTCCGAAAAGTGAGTTTCGTTCAGCGCAAAATCTTGACTTTAGGGAAAAAAATTCAGACCCTTTTTCCTTACAAAAAATCGAGAAAAACGACTTTGATGTTTTAAAGTCAAGTTTTACCTTGACCTTGACTTTTGAAAACACTGTTGTTATCACATTTGTCCTACTTTATATGTCTATTCTTTTCAAGGCTTTTAACATACTTTTAAGTGCAATCAAAGCACTGTTAATAACTAATTTTGTAGCTCATTTCAAGGGCTTTTTGACAGTATACTACTTTTTCATATGCGTATTAAAAAAATTCACAAAAAAAAAACTTACGAAAAAACGCGCAATAATTTATGGCCAACCCAATATTAATAACTAGTTTGGACTGGTGCCTTAGGCGCCATTTGTTTTTAAGCTATAAATTTTCAATATCGGCGCCCAGTTATTTGGCGCCAATTTAAAAATTGGCGCCAATTTAAAAACGTTACGAACAAAAGTTCCGAACAAAAACTGAAGGTAAATCCTAAAAATAAACCAATAGATCCGACTTTTAAGCCCAATTTTATTTGTCCAATAAGGCGATGTGAAAGAACCAACACATATCTGATCTTCCCCAGTTAAAGGGCTATCGAATGACACCAAGATCTCTACATTGTGTCCACAAAAAGTATGATAAATCGCGTTACGAACAAAAGTGATAAAATGGAGCGTCACAGAGACATGCCTAATACTATATAGAGATGCATGTCCCAAAAGTTTGTAACGGACTGTTGAGCTCATCATTATCATTATTTTTAATTTAAACTAAAAATATAGCTATCTGGTGTAGCAAATTTGTTGTTAAAAATTTTAAGCTCATTATTAATAACAAAATTTATTTTTTATAAAAAAAATATACAGCTTTGTAGCGTAATTTTTTTTCAAATCATATACCGTATTTTTTCTAATAGAAGGCCCTCTCCTAATAGAAAGCCTCAGTCTAATAGTAAGCCGCCCTAGATGCGGATTGAAAAAATAAGGTTTCCCTCTGATATAATGTGTATATAGAGTAAAAACTGTTGTAATATAGTGTAAAAAAGCTGTTTTTGGGTGAATTTTCGTGGGCAACAAAGGCTTGAAAACTACGGGGCGTAATCATAGCTGCACGGAAAAAATTTTCGGCGTCGGGCGCCGGCGTTTTTGAAAATCGGCGCCGGGAACAAAGTATAGCGGCACGGGGAGAATTCCGCGGGAGACAATTCCGCGACGGATAATTCCGCGACGGAGAATTCCGCGGAATTTCGATTTTTGACGTCCCTGCTATGCAAAAACCAAATTCTGACACCGTATTCGTGTTCATAATGGTCGATTGCATGCCCAGGGGCCTATCCCACTAATTGAAAAATTTTCATTTTTCATGAAAAATTGAAAAATGGGCCTTTTCACTTTTCATTTTTCATTTCCTATCCCACTAATTGAAAAGTGAAAACTGAAAATGAAAAGTAAAAAATGAAAAAAAAATGAAAAAACATTTTTCATTTTTCAGTTTTTCACTTTTTGTTTCAATGGTTCATCCAAACAAGTCTAAACATCATAACTTTATTTTCACACTTGAACAACGACATAACTAGGCCAGTTAACATCTACGACATACCATCAAAAGTATATTCCTGCTCGTTTTCTTTGGCAGCCCTCTCATCCTTGTTCGCAAAGATTCTCATTTGCGGCGGGACACCCAGCTCCAGCTCCTTTTCGTAGATGTAAAGTTCCTTTAGGCGATTGTCCAGTTCCAGCCCGCGCAGCTTCTCGGCCTTGATCTCCTCCTCCAGAGATTTTGGTAGTTTCTAAAAGTAACATTTAGAGTCCCATATCTAAAATTTATGAAAATTACTGCATCAT
>JAMRYI010000424.1:0-140590 GCA_029231635.1 Ditylenchus weischeri | reverse complement strand
ATTTTGTGGATCTTCAGAGCTTGGGAGCTACATTTTGTCAGGAACTTTGGCAGCTTTACAAAATATGCGAAAAATTGGTCATAAGACATTCGCCAACGCCATTTCGCCAACGACTTTATCGCCAACGACCATTTCGTCAACGACTTTTCGCCAACGACTTTTCGCCAACGACTTTTCGCCAACGACAACTTCATAATATCGTAAGAGTTCAATTCGATTTGTACACTTGAGTTCGGATATGAATATGCTGAGAAATCATTGATACCTTATCATTATTTTGTTTTCCCAAACACATTGTAAATTGAGGCGAATAAACGAATTAGCCTATCAACGAAGGGAAGAGGTGATCCGAAAAACGCCTTTTTGCGCTTATAGGTATGTTACTATGAATGGTTTTTTCGACTAGTAATTAGACGTAAGGTAAGTAACATTTATTTCTGAATCAATATAACACTTATTCAAACAAACATTTTCCCAAGCAAGCAAATTACAACAAATATTTTTCTCTTTCATCATTCTTGCCCCATCCATCCGAGATCGAAATGCGAATTTTGGTAGCGGATTAACACTGATTCCACGCCTTGTTTTAGCAGCACTTCACGCTAAAAAAGCAAATATGCCCTCGTCTGACTAATCGAATGACTTACAGAGTTGTAGACATGGTTGACTTTTCCACTCTTGCGAAGCACTCTTTTTGGCTGATCCTAAAGCAAAAACGTTTTCAACTCAATAAATATAACACTCAAAAAAATTTCTTACTTCAGAATAATCTACTGAAAAGTACACAAACTGTGGTTCTTCTCTTGGCTGGTAGAGGATCATATTCTTGTTGTAGCGCTTGGCGGCCAAAAGCAACTGCTGAGAAGTTCCCCATCTGTCTGGTTCACTAGAAGGTTGGGAAAAATGAGCAGCATATTCCTCGACGGTTGCTGACTGATCTCCGATAGCGGTGAAGAAGCGGGCAAAAGGCTTGTCACTGTTATTGATCAAAAATTCCATCATCTCTCCTCACATTTCCATGCAATTCTTCGTCGCCATAAACCGCTTCAGCCACTGATCTATAACACAAAAGTATTGAATTAATGCCGACATTTGATTGAAATACCTGTACAAGCAATTGCCGTCTGCTTCAATCCCTTTGAAGAAGGATGGTAACTTCTCTCTGCTTTTGCTGTCCTTGGCTGGACTTCCAACTACTTCTCTGACAAACATTATATCATCAGCCATTATATCATCAGCTGCAATGAACTTCTCAAATTTGGCAAGATGCTGTTGGATGTGACGAAGATAAGAGACTTGATCGCGGACAGGTGCTTCAATAGCTGAGTATGCCAAAACCAGTTCTTGTAGCTGCCTTTCATTCTTTCCACATTCTTTGTCTGTGCGTTTCGAAGAGGATCTGCTGGATTAGCCTCATGTCTAAAAAGCTTTCAGATAAAAAAAAATTGAGAATATGAATATGAGAATATAATACCTGATTGCTAGTTGCCAGGTTTCTTCTTCCTCATCCTGCAATCGAAAAATGAACTGGCTTAAGCTCATATTAGCCTTTGAAAGCGCATATTAAATCGAAAATGCCACCCTTCGTGAGCATTGTCAGTTCTTGGCTTCTTATTAAGCAAGAGTTCAAAGCAATTCCAGTCAGCGATTGGATACAGACCATCAATATCCATGTTGTCTTCATCCAGCCTGCGCACGTAGGTTTTTTCTATGTAGCCCAAATACCCTTAAAATAGCACAGTTACACATTCTATACGAAGAGTTGGTTTAATGAATAAAATGTAACCTTTTAAATTGTCTACCAACTCCACCGAGATTTTCCCACAAGTGACTTTCTGCTGGATAGCCACCACGAGTTTGTCGAACCCTTTAGAAACTTCACCACTTGGAAGGCAGGCAAGAGACGTAAAGCTTCTCATTAGGGCTTTAGTTTCGGAATCACAATATAACGATTGAAGCTTCCATTCCACGAGATTCTTGTAATGGCTTTGACCGAGATGGAAAAGGCAGAAATTCATTACAGCCAAGGGGAACAGTATCTTCATGACTTTTGCAGGAGATTGCTCGAAGTCTATAATTTCGACAATACCGGATAAATATCAGCAATAAGATGGTAAGATCTAACCTGCCATTATCGATTTAGGGTAAAGCTTTCGATATTTCTGAAAGACCATCTTGAAGGCTCTGGTATAAGTCTCATCTGATTTGTTTGGGAACAGCATAAATAAGCATGGCAGAGTAGACTCTTCTTTGAAGACATTCAGTGTATATAGTTGTTTGAAACCTTTGGGAGCTGAATAGAATGTTCCATCCATCGACCAATCTTTGTACTTTTCCAGCAGTTGTAGTCCGAATGCAGAGACGAAGACGAGAATAACCGGCTTTTGAATCCACTTCTCGAGAATCCCATAGCAGAAAGCGCTCTCCTCTGGTGGTTGTTGTGAAGTCACGGCCAAGCATCACATCCTCTAAATTTTTGTCCACATCTGAAGGAGAGTTAAAACACCTGGAACAGCATTGAAGGAAAAAACCTGATGCTCCTTTTGGCTTTCGAGCATTATTGATCACCTTCCTGATGTTACTGTCCAAAGGCATCGACTCAATTTCGTAAACACTAGCTCCTTTTTTCGCAGCTGACAGAATTGCTCGAGTGCTTGTTGCAAGATTTTCCACCGCCTTTCGCTTCACAGCTGTCATTTTCTTCTTGATCTTAAAGGAAAGTAAAAACAATCATAGCAAGGGAAATAATATTACCACAACTGCCATTGGACTTTGAGTACATCTGTCATGAATATTTCTTTCAACCAAGCAATTGATTTTCCCGTAAACTGATTCAGCTGTTCCATGGCAGCCTCTTGTAGCGCATCTCCAGAATTGCTTAGTACCATCAGCGCTTTTGACCGTTTGCTGCATAAGATACCCATTGTAGCTTGTCATAGTTTTTCCTCTATTCGATTCCATTTTCTACAACAAAGAGTTAGGTTATCGTCCACTAAAAAGGCATACAATAAAACCGAAAGCGAAAATAAAACCCCAAACAAAAAAGTTTTGTACTCCAAGTGAAGCAAAAAAACATGGAGAAACATGTATTTCTTACCCTGCACTTACGTGCAAGCCAGTCCGGTGAAAATAAAGCCAGAGTTGTATAAAAATGAAATTTGATGAGATTTCGTTGGCGAAAAGTCATTGGCGAAAAGTCATTGACGAAAAGTCGTTGGCGAAATAGCGTTGGCGAAAAGTCGTTGGCGAAATGGTCGTTGGCGAAAAAGTCGTTGGCAAAATGGCGTTGGCGAAATGTCTTATGACCAAAAAATTGTCATCGAAGTTTTCCAAGGTCACAGTCAGGGTCCCCTTTTTGTCAGTTAGATAGAAGTTCTTCTTTGTCACCTCGGAGATGTGACACCGAAAAGAAAGCTAAACGAGAACCGAACATGAAATGTCCAATCACATTTGTCAATTAATTTACAGCTAGCAAACTGATTATACAAAGTTGTCCCTTATCCATAGTTGCCCCAAAGATATCTTTTCGAACTTATTCACGACCAGCAAATTCGATGTACACGTTTACAAGGAAAAAAGACACACAAAAAGCAGTATATAATATATAGCTTCTAGATGTAAACGTTTACTTTTTGTTGCTTTAAAAGTCCTTACCCTTCGTAAAAAGGGTGTCAATCTATTAGAATAAATACGGTAGGTCCAATTTTCGATGACCAATGTCCGAAAAATTGGAAAAATTGATTTTAGCAGGGCTCCCAAATGTCCTCATTAATAAGATTTGTCCTTATTTTGGGACCCCAAATCTTATTTTTTTTCAAAATTTTACGTTGAAATCTTATTTTCGGTGGTCAAAAAAGCAATAAGCACTGGATAAAATGCCATTTTGCCCAAAATACCCTAAATATCCTTATTTTCAAAATTTTAGTCATTTTTTCAAGAAATTAATTTTTTCCAAGAAGTCACATCTTAACACTCAGATTTTTAAAAAGCATTCTGTAGTTTTGGTTTTGTAACTCTTGAACTGCTCCACAATATAGTGCTAAGATGTTGTCCTAACGCTTAATACTTAATTAAACTTTTGATTAATTAAAAAGATGAAAATGCTTGTCAAGTTTTCAAAATGACACCACACGTGATTGTAGCCAAATGATAACTTTTTTAAATTAAACTAGCTATGAATTTTATACCATTGCAAAGAAGTTGAATAGAGCTACAAAACCTACGTTTTGAAATTATTTTGTAGTAATATTTTTACTTTAAATAATGAGCTTAAAAGTCTGCCGGGTACTGTTCACTCACCAGTTATTTATTTATTATTAAGCCAAAATGTCTCACGGAGATCTGACTACTGCACCATCATTAACACCTGAAGATCTGCCTTATTTAAAATATTTAAACCTGGGCTGGGCAGTAATTAGTCTTATTTGTCAATTGACTACTATAACCACAATGTCCTTTTTGCTGTATTGTTCTTGGTGCAGAAGCAACACGCTAAAATCTAGTAGTTTTTCTAATGCAATGCTGATCTACCTTATCTACCACACAATTTTTTGTATAATATGCATTCCTTCCCACGTTCCCATTTTTATGAAACTAATTCCAGGTATTTTTTAGGTTATAAACCCTTAGGACCTTTTGAAAAACTGCGTGCGAGATTGCGATGCGAGATTTTGAAAATTTGCGAGGTGAGATTGCGTGAAGAATCGCGATTTTGAAACACTACTTAAAACCAGCCTGAACCACCAGAAACACCGCAAACCACTTAAAACCACCGTATACTATCGCAAACTACTCGGAATACCTCAAACTGCTTTAACGTACACCTCCAGTACCTTGTTTGTCACTGTTGAAAAATAAGGAATTTGTAATGGATTTTTAGGCTGGTTATTAATAGCAATTTTTTTCGCAATAGTGTTTCCGAACACATAATTTTGTAGCTCTTGCTTTCCTCTTTCGATTGGTACATAAAACTTTTCTGATTTTTTTGAAAAGTCAGCATTTGACTCTAAACACATTTGAGGTTATTTTAGAAGTAGACAGGCTTTTTTAAAACTTGGATTTTTTCATTCTGAGTTTTTTTTAAAGGGCATATCTTAACATTCCCATATAATTTTTTTCTACAAAATGGGTTTTGTAGCTCTTGAGCAGCGCTACACCATAAAATTTACAAATTTTAAAAATTAATTTTTTTATGACCATTAAATATTTTAACGTCCCCTGGGATCCTGTGGCAACGAGATATTCCGGTAGGGCCAATGTCTCAGATCATTATTTTATAAGGTACTTTGGTGCTGTGCTGTTGATGTTTGCGCTCCTAAAGCGCTCTCTTTTTCGAAGGTGAAATATTCTATTTTGACATAAACCTTTCATTCTAACGCCGGATTCGTGCTCAGCATTGTCGATTTGAATGTGAAACTGCTTTAACATCAAAAACTCGCCTTCAAGTTTCAAATTCTACTCGAGACAAAAAACATTTGAAAGAGTTCTAAAAATTCAATATTTAATTCAATAAGCTAGTTTAAATGTTTTTTTGTCTCGAGCAGAATTTGAAATTCGAAGGCGAGTTTTTCATATTAAAGCAGTTTCACATGCAAATTGACTATGCTGAGCACGAATCCGGTGTCAGAATCAAAGGTTTGCCTAGTGCAAAAAAAGTTTTATGTCAAAATAGAATATTTTACCTTCGAAAAAGAGAGCGCAAACATCAACAGCGTTCCACCTAAGTCCCTTATCAAATAATGATCTGGGACATTGGCCCTACCGAAATATCTCGTTGCCACAGGTTCACATGCATATTTTTTTGGGTTGTCGATTAATTCATAATTTTTTTTATCAGTGCACAAAAAATTGATAACCAAAAAATGCCGTACGGTGCCCTTGGAGTGTAGGGTGTTTTTTTTGGCTCACCCTGTAGGTAAAATATGCTAAAAAAATTAGTTGAATATTTGATATCGTTTGTGTTCATAGATTATCAGCTAGAGCTAGGTTTTTGGTCGAGCAAATAATAATTAAGCAATTTCTCGGGCAATCGCTCATTCCCCAACCCTAGTCTCAGCTTTCTCAGCGGCCAAAATTAAATAGTGCAAAAAATGATGCCACACTCTATTTCAGCGACAAGTGAAATTATTGTAAATCAGCAGCTAAACTACTATATTTTTTTGATTCCTATTGGTATTTACTATTATCACAGTGTTTCCCTGTTTTCTTTTTGATTCTGGACAGATGCTTCAGGCTAATATATCCTTTTCACTACAAAAAACGTGCTCAAAGATATTTTATTCATGTTGCTATTTTCACAGTTGTTTTTACTGGATTTTGCTACTTGGCGGCGCTTGTTTTCACACCACAATTAGATGAAGCAAAAGGTTTTATACTCAAGACAATTTAATTACAACTATTATTTTCAGCAAAATGTTCCCCTGTACAATGTTTTCTTATAAATTATCGATCTCTTATTCAGAATAACTTGAAGCTAGCTATTGGTATAGCAAACATTATTTGCACTTGTTATTTTCTTAGAGTCTTAAGACTAGGAAACAATAAATCCCTTGTAAGTATTTCGCAGAAGTTTTTAGATAATCTTAACAAATGCAAAAAAGTTTCAAGTGACAAAATAAAATGAAAACAATAAAAATGTACAAAAAGCGTGCAAAAAAATTTGAATTTCAGAAAAATCGTATAGTAAAAGTAACTCTTTTTATGGAAATACTCTTTAATGTCAGTGTTAGCATACTTACTGCTCTTTTTTTAAAGGTAAGATTTAGTTCATTTAGTTCAAGAACCATGCCTACGCAAACAAGTCCAATTTCGAATATTTGAATTTCCGAGCACCAGTTTTTCTTATGGAAACACAATCAATTTGAATTTTGATAGACATTTTGACGGTTTTGCCAAAAAATGCTATTTTTGGTGTTTTCATTGATTTTGTCTTCGTGAGAATAACTGGTTCTCAGGGATTCAAATATTTGAAATTGGACTTATGGGCGTTGGCATAATCCCTTTAAAGGGACCCGGCGTTTGGAAGCAGGTCTTATTGACTTTTTGAAAATTTTATTTTTATATTTTTTTACAATAACCATCAATTTATGTTTGTGGCACTTCTATGTAGTTCTGACCATTTATAAGACCGTTCTTTCGGCACCGCCTCAGATGTATGCCATTCAGGACCCACACTTGTGCTCGATTGTATTTGCTTTAAATCAAAAATTATAGGTAAAGGGTTAAGGTAATAAAAAAGTTTCGAAAACTGTATGTTATACAGTCAAACCTGGGTTATCCGACACCCAAAGGAAACGCCCTTATGGTGTCGGATAAACGAGGTGTCGGTTAAACGAGGTGTCGGATAACTGGGGTGTAGGTTTACCGGGCCAACCAAATCGGGCTCATGGTGTCGGATAAAAGAGGGTGTCGGTTAACTGGGGTGTCGGATAACCCAGGTTTGACCGTTCTTTCGGGACCGCCTCAGATGTATGCCATTCAGAATTCAAAATATTTGAAAACGCGCCAAAAAATTAATCACAAAAGGATGCATTGTTCACATTTACTTATGTGATGGCGCCTGTATAGGCGCCATGTCGATTAGTATTTTAGGCTAAAGGCGCACTTGTTATTCCTTAATTTAGTGCTCGGCTTTGAAAATAAAAAAAATTAACATGCAGGGTAATGCAATTGATAAAAAGAAAAGAAATAAAAAAATGATAAATAAAAAAACAAAAAAGGGCGAAATGGTCAATTCGCTAAGCTTCCTCCTCCACGCCCAAAAAACCAGGTCACTTTAAGTCAAAGTTTTTTTTTAATCTTACAACTTTATTTTTAGTTAACTGGTAAAATACCTATTACATACTTAGGCCTATATCCTTTAGTGCCAATCACTCTAGATACTGCTATATGCAGCTTATACTACCTTAAAGTACTGCTCAACAAGAATAAAAAATTAAGTGTACCACTTAGACAGTATGCAGAAGTACATTTAAAAACTAGCTCAACTATATCTCAAGGCCATTAAATTTATTTGAACTGTATTTTTTACATATGAAGTAAAATCTTTATAAGAATCACATGCCTTCAATAACAGCAGTACACAGACATAATTTCGTCGTATATTACTGGGTGTTTAATTCCTATTATTATAGAACAAGTAATATTAGACCAAAATATCAGGCTTTGGTCACACTACTTGGTCTTTTGTCGCGGTCGGCTTTTTCAACTTCTTTGTGACCAAAGGTGATTTTTTTATATACAGGGTGCCTCATAAGTATTGGGTGTTTTTCGAAAATTTTGTGTAAGTAGCACCGAATTTTTTTCAAAAACCTTTACATAAGCATGATTTTGAAAAAAAAATAGTGTATCATTTATGGCAGTATGACCTGGAACGTCCAACTCACGTCATATAGCTTTTTCTGTTCTGTTTGAAAAGGGGCTCTATGCTTAGAGAGCTTATACTCTTCGCTCTACCCGAATTGATTTCTCAAGTACTGATTAGCGAAAAAAAATTTCTCAAAAAAGCCTTATTAATAAAATCACAATAAGTTATTATTGTCTTTTATTTTAGCTTTTAGTTACTACTTTTTGTGCATTCACATCAACAGCCCGTATTATGGTCGTTGTTAACTGGATGGCATTGGGCGTTGGTACCTTTAGGTAGTTGTACCCAGGTTTGAAGGTTATGGTACCCATGTATTTCAACTGCTACTGTCTGGTTCGAGCAGATGGACATATTATTAGTCTGGTTGTTTATGGCCATCAAACACAGATCATTTGTGCAATGGCTTCTACGCCTTTAGGACATGAGTATTTTTCTCTAATCACAACAAATGCTGTGTTTGTATTTATCCGTTTGGCATGCAGCCGCAATTCCTATTTTTGAAATTTTTACAGGGCGCTCAATAATAAATAGCTCTATAGTCAGAAAGAAATCGGAAAAACCAAACCAACCAAAGAACCAAGCCAAAACTTTCTCGACTAAACAAAAAAATGAGATTTTTTCAAAATTGAAGTGAAATAAAAAACAGTTTTGCTATGTGGTAGAACAAAATATCTTTTATTCGGTATGTTTCAAATGTCATGGTCATGTGAGATGTTCGAGATTTTAAAAGTTTCGAGACTGAAATTTAAAAATGTATTTTTTTCAAGAAGTGAAAAAAAATTTTGAAAAAAGAAAATGATTAGAAAATTTTTATGCATTCATTGTTCTCAGACTCAATTATGTTTATTGAAAAAATAATAAAAAATCAACGAAAATCAGCAAAATTGTTAAATAACAAAAAAAATCAGCAAAATTGTTAAATAACAATAAAAATCAGCAAATCACCAATTAAAAAGATTTCTCTGATAGAAAGAAATAAAAAAAAACGAGAAAACCTTTTTGGAGTTTCTGTGTTTTCTGGTAAAAATTAAGTCTGCATTTTTGTAGCTGTTATCCAAAATAAACCTGATTGACCTATCTATTTCGAAATAATATTGCGAAACAGGTGACAGCTTTTCTGGTTGACGATATATTTTCCCTCTATTTTACCTCTCTATCCCTCCCCTCTATTTTCCCTCAAAAAACATATATCTTTTAAAAAAATATAGAAAAAATTCAAAATTTGGATTTTTTTGGGTACATTAGATATACTGGGCCGGGCAGCGGACAAAAACATTTTAAGCCCAGCCCGGAGGTAGTAGCGGCTCGGTCCTACAGAGGAGTAAATATAATGAGAGTTACCAAGACTAAGGAGTGTGACTAGGGGGCCAGTTTTTGTTATATTTTTTACTGTAAAAAAGGTAAAAAAAAGTTTTAAGTACGACTAAAACTATTTTAATGGCAGTCAAAGCTATCTTTATTATATTACTTCTATAAAGTGCAGGGTGCGACAACCATTTATTGAAATAATTTAAAAATAACTTTACTCTGATAATAATACAGGGTGCGGCAACTATTTTACCCACATTTGTTCTGCATGTAACTTTATAAATTCGTGCACAAAGTTTCGCCGTTGACCGTGCATTCGAGAGCTCAGAGTCTGGGATTTTGTTTAAAAATAAGAACGGGTCATTTTTCGCAAAGTTATGGCTAATATTGTGAAATGCTTATTTCTCGTTGTTTTTATCATTATCTTTAGTATGACATACTCGAATCAAGAAATGGCAAAGTTTGTACTGTGGATGAATGAGAGTGCAAATAGCTATGCAACGTTTGCTCAGCGATATTTGGCCATGCTCCAAGATAATGTTATCCCATCCCTCCAGTAATCTCTCCGGCCGAATTTCGACAAACTGGTGTTCATGCAAGATGGAGCTCTACCAAATTGGGGATTGGATGTTCGGGCTCTGCTCAACAATCATTTTCCGAATCGATGGATTGGTCGAGATCCTGCACCAATCAGATGGCCTGCTCGGTATCCAGACCAAACCTGAATGGACTTTTTCTGTTGGGGTTATGTTAAGAGTAAGGTCTACACGGATCAACCTCAAGCTAATCTTGATGCCTGAGTGAATGGATCGTCGAAGAAATGGTGCAGCTTCCGCTGGAAATGATCGACAGAGCTAGAGAAGATTTCAGCCGCCGACTACAGCTATGCATTGAAAGAAATGGAAGGAGTGTGGAAACGAGATTGGCTGCCATCCTTGTTGTTGTTGCAAACATTTGTTGAATAAATTATTGAACATTCTCTTCATTGTTAAAATAGCCATAACTTTGTGAAAAATCGAGGAAATGACCCGTTCTTTTTTTAACGAAATCCCAGACTCTGAGCTTTCGAATGCATGGTCAACGGCGAAATTCGAAATTTTGTGCACGAATTTAAAAAGTTACATGCAGAACAAGTGTGGGTAATATAGCTGCCGCACCCTGTATTATTAAAATTATTTTTAAATTATTTCAATGAATGACGGGTGCGCAACGCCTATGCCTGAAGTTTCATTAAAGGACCATTGCCATGTACGGCAACGAGTTTCGTATGTTTCAATTGGCGGGCGCGGAACATCTTTTTTACACCGAAAATACGCAAAAAATAATTTTATCACTATTTTTAATCACTTTAAGGCTGAAAAAATATTTCCAGCATTTTTGGGGTAAAAAAGCTGTCCCCCGCCAATTCAAAGATACAAAACTCGTAGCAGTAGGGGGTAGTGGTCCTTTAAACAAATGTTTTGCTGCACAGTCGGGTCTCGAAAAAAGAGCACTCCACTACAAAAGCACCTTTAATACAAAGGCAACGTGTGATTTTCGGCCAAAATTGTTGTCAATTTTTCATAGACAGGTCAAATTTTAAAAATTTATTTTTTATCATTTCAAAATTTTCGAATTTGTGTTGTTCTTTTGCATTTCTCAGCGTTTTCTTTGTTGTTAATTGTTGAATAAAGCTTACTTTTGGCTAAAATCTTGTTATAGAGGCATTTTTAATGACTTTTTAAGGGCTCTCACCAGTGTTGTAAGTGGCACCGGTGCCGAAATTTTTTAAGGTCGGTGCCGTAAGCTGGTGCCGCTGCCGAAATTTTAAAATTTACAACACTGGCTCTCACTGTAAGAGCACCCTTGGTATAAGACCACCCTCAATGGTCGCTCTAATGACGTTATAGAGGCACTTTTAATGACTTTTTAAGGGCTCTCACCAGTGTTGTAAGTGGCACCGGTGCCGAAATTTTTTAAGGTCGGTGCCGTAAGCTGGTGCCGCTTCCGAAATTTTAAAATTTACAACACTGGCTCTCACTGTAAGAGCACCCTTGGTATAAGACCACCCTCAATGGCCGGTCTTGAAAGGTGCTCTTATATCGAGACTCGTCTGTATTCAAACATTTTTTCTACTTTTGTTATAGCAATGTGACACACAAAAAACAGTCTTAAAAATTGTTTATTTGTTCTATCACGAAAAAAGTATGTGCAGCAATATCCAGCATTAAAATATAGTGCTGATTGAGAGATCTATAAAGAAGCATATAAAGCATACCAAACAGGCGCGCATATAGCACAGATGTTCAAACACCCAAAATCAGCAGATATATATGGTGAGCAGATACGCACGCAGTATACCTCCACGTTGCTCTCACTCAAGCTGTTCGATTGTTATTCTATAGCTGCTCTAGCTTACCTCTTTTTGCCCACAATTCAAGTATATTCAGTTGTTTTAGTTCAGCTAAAGCAATTCCTAGCCTTAATTGGTTCTCTAAAACTTGCTGAGTTGGCTAATTCGAAAATAAGTTAGGATTATTGTGCTAGTGCTGAAATTTACTGTAGTTTTGGAATTTTTTAGAAAATGCAAGACGACTTTTACCAAGGTGTCATTAAAAATATGGAGCTCAAAAACAAAAGTGGCAGCATTGACAAAGAGGTGTCATCTAGCTTGCCTTTTGATGAGAACAGCTTGAAATACAAGTGTTGCTGCAGGCGAATGCATATTCGTGTTAGTTTTTTTTTTGAAATAAGAATTTTAGTTCATAATAAATTGCAAGGCATTTGTTTACTTGGGAGGCTTTGGCCTTTTTTTTTGGTTAACTGTGAATAGTGTTTAGACGTCTGCTAAGTAATTTTTATGCGCTAAAATCGATAAAAAGGTTTTTTTCCCAATGTTTTCCGTACTAAAAAGTTAAGTTTTGAAAAAAATTTTAGTTACCAAAGGTTGACCAATTGCCTTGGTCTACAAAGATAATTAAACCATAAAGGGTACCTGGATATCTTAAAATTACCGAAAAAGATGGAACTTGAACATAGTTTTGTCAACTGGGGCCAACTCTGGTAACTCTGGTATGCATATTGTTTTTATGCATCCAGAGTCACTTTCGAGTGATTTATGTCTAAGGTAGTGGGTGTGCACACCTAAGGTTGGTTAATTTCCGGAAAATTAAAAACGCTGGAAATTTTCCGGTAATTTTCCGGAAAATTACCGGAAAATTTCCAAAAACTGGAAAATTAACATGATTTTCTAATTCTACCATTTTATCATAACAAATCAATCAAAATCAAACAAATCACCAAATTCTTCATCAAAAACATTAGTATCTTTATTAGTTTCCTCAATAGTTTCTTCCAGTTCTTCCATTTGTTGTTCTTTTCTTGGCGGCTTGAAGAGATCGGCATGCTCCAACATCAGATTGTGCTTGATGAAGGTCACTTGGGAAGCCGTGTCCAAATTCATTCTGTTCCGGAGCTTTGTGTGAATTCGACTTCGAAGAGACCAGTTTCTTTCGGTTGGAGCTGCTGAGATAGGCACATTGTGTAGCATTTGGACCACCTTGCAGACGAGAGTATCAGAGAAAAAGGCGGTCCACCAGGTCAGAGCATCCATGGAGTCGACGGCATCCCAGGCATAGCGGCGCTTGTCCCTTGCAAAGATGCTAGTTCCGGCCAGCCAATGCGCCCATTCGGTCAATACCTAAAACATAACAATCAAATCAAGATAATTTCACCCCAGAATAAAAATTGTACCTGTTTTTCTTGGCCTGCAAACACCGGATTCTTCAGAAACTTTTTGGCTAGGAGCTCAATTGCGGCTTGTTTCTGTTGTTGGTTGAGAGATTGTTCTTGGTCCGATGGCTCCAGAACATCCAGCAAATGCGCCACATCAGTCTTTCCAAATTCTTCTCGGCCATTCAGGATCTAAGAATGTGGTGAACAATGAACAACTTCAATTAACAAAACAAACCTCCATCAATTCTTCTTTGAGCTCTGGCAGGAATTCACTGTTGCTGATGGCGGCTTTGGATGAGGAGAAGGCTTCTCTGATCTTTATGTAGCAGCTTCTTGAGTCGACTTCATTTCCCTCAATTGCGGTGATTGCTTCGGCCAACGGACAGAGAATTGCCCTGACATGGTTCACATACAGCCAGAAGTCTTCAGTGAGCAGGATTTGTTTGAGTCGGCTGGCTTCATCCTTGAGAGTAGCATCCTTTTCGATCCCCGGAGCCCAGATTGCTTACTTGAGAGATACTTGGTTGGCGGCGATTGATGAGACCAGCTTGGCGTATGTCCCCCATCTTGTTCTGACCGGAAGCTGGAGCACTGTTGATGAACCTCTTTCTTCAACTTGTCACTTGCTGAGAATGATCTCTGGAGTCTTTTTTCTGCAAACAAAAGGTTAGACAAAAAAAACAAAAACATATTGGATTACCTGAAGAACTTGGCGATGGCTGAGCATTGATTCAAGCAGTTGGCAATGTCGGTCTTTTCGGCGCCGACTTTGCTGCAATCCTAAAATGAAACGTAAATTATTTGTTAGCAGTGGTTTATGAATAAAAAAACCTTCAAGTGTTTCTCCATTCGTGTGGCGTTGTTCACATATCTTTGGCGACAAAACTTGCAATAACCGACGATGATTTCCTTGCCATTGACAGTCTCTTCTTTCCTTTCGAAATAGCTCCAACACCAGGAAAAATCTTTACCCATTGCGAGAAATCTAGAAGAAAAAAGAAATTAAAATGAAAAAAGAAATTCAAGACGATTTTCAAATTTTCCACATTTTGGTCAAATTTTCCGGACCCCGGAAAATTTCGGAAAATTTCCGGAAAATTACCGGAAAATTTCCGCGGAAATTTTCCATCACCCAACCCTATGCACACCTCAACTCCAAGCCCCCAAGCACTTAAGCCCCCTGCGCCTCCGAAGGGGTTGGTTGGTTAGAGATGCGCGCACTCACTTACCTTAGACATGATTCCGAGTGAGACTCGTGATCAAAAATACATTTAAAGAGTCTTTTTGCCCAGCTCCAGTGATCGAAACGTGGTAGGATACCTTAATATAAGATATTTAATCTTGTGGTACCAAGGCAATTGGTCAACCTTTGGTGACTGATTTTTTTTTGAAACCCCAAATTTTTAGTACGGAAACAGTGAGAAACAACTTTTTAATCGTTTTTGGCGTATAAAAATTACTTAGGAGACGTCTAAACACTATTCACAGCTAACCAAAAAAGGCCCCCCCAAGTAAACAAGTTCCAATTGCAACACATGGTTACCGTATTTCTTCTAATAGGCGCAATTTTTTAATCGATTTCAGGAGGGCTACCTTTTAGAGGGAAAATAGGAGCGATAGACAATTTTTTGATAAAAAATTTGAACCAATTGACCAGTCAAGAACGGGCAATAAATTTTTTGTACCAAATTTACTCTTCTTTGTACCAAATTTTGTTTTGCCCTTTTTCCTTTAATTTTCTGACCTTTTTTACAAAGTGATAACACCATCATGTAGCGCTACAATTCTTGTTTCTAACGAAGTATAAATTTTTGCAAGATACACTAAATATGTTCAACGAAAAATCAAAAGTATGGACCAAATTATTTTTTTCCATACTTTTCATACTTTTGTCAATACTTATGTTCATACTTTTGATTTTTTAGTCAACATTTTTTAAATATCTTGCAAAAAGTTATACTTTGTTAGAAACTAGAATCGCAGGGCTACCTGATGATATTATGACTTTGTAAAATAGGTCAGAAGGTTAAAGAGAGAAAATCAGATCAAAAATTGGTACAAAAAAGTAAATTGGGTAAAAAAAACAGTTGCTGCCCGTTGAATTGCCCGTTGTATTGCCCGTTGAAAACTATGCCAGAACTTTATTCGACGCAGGCCAAATTGAGCAACTAATCAATAAACATATCGCTCGTATAAATATCGCATATAAAATCGAGTCTTAGTACATGGCAACGTCTGGGGATAGCCCTCAGAGGTGCGCTTTATCGGAGGTTTGATATACCGTTAGTATGGGGTCGTTGCTAAAACAGCTAAGACTCTTAAATAAAACTATTGAATAACCTAATTGTAGACGGCCGCTCGCCTTGTATCCATTGCCCTTGTCTTAGGAATTATAATCAACATATTTTATTCACTTGGACGGACCACTACTGTGATGATATACTCCTGGATGCTGGCCTCTTTTGCTGTAGGCGTCTATGGAAGCTTGATATATGCTGTGAGCAATATTCTCCTTATTCACAAAATAAATAAATCACAGTTCAGGTGTTCAAGGAGAAACGTATTTTTACTATGCCTTTTCTAGTGTTTCAAGTAAGTAAACATAGCAATTTTCTATATAAAACAAGTTATCAGAAAATTACCTTCTGTTTCCTGCGTACGCCTCTGATCAGTTGTATTCTATTTATAGAAGTATTACGAGTAAACAGATCTTTGTAAAAAACAATCCTTTTGTAGAACATCACTAAAACACGACTTTAAACAAATTCTTTACACATATATACCGTATTTCCTCTAATAGAAGGCCCTCCTCAACTTTGAGGGTCTGTATCTCGGAGCAGAGTAAATATTTTGGGAAGCTGTTTTTTGCGTTTTCTTAACTCCCACAAGCTCTACCGATTCCACTTTTTAAATCTTAGTTGAACACCCGAAAATATTGTGATCGAATTCAAATTTTTCCGATTTTCGGAGGATTGAAAAATATAAGGCCCGGGCCTACTATTAGAGGAAATACGGTAGTCGACGCTCGATACAACGAACCTCTATATAACGGAAATTAATTTGGTTTACTTGATTTTTATTGAAATTGGCTGAAAAGAACGCTCTATATAACGAACAAAAATTTGATAAAAGCTCTATATAACGGACAAATGACTGAAAATACCAAAAATCGTATATTAAAGATGGTCTCAGATACGAAAGATTCAAATATTGCGGCGGTGAATTCCCTGCGATGCTAAAATTGCCATTTTAAAACATTTTATATACCATAAAACGGACAGAAATGTCGGTCCCTACGTGTCCGTTATATAGAGCGTTGACTGTATATACAAAATTTTTTATTTAAGGCAGTATTTGTCATAATGACAGGAGTTATATTTTTTGTGTTCATGCTCTGTGCAATGTTCGATGCTCAGGCTTTGACAACCCTTGCCAACGATTTTGGGGGTATTGATGCGGCTCACCCAAAACTTGATCCAAATAGATCTGCAAATGCTAGTATGGTTAAGTTAAAACGTATTTTTTTTATTGCTAAAAAGTTAAGGTATCCGAGGATTTGTGGTGATAATGATGCTGCTCTGGGTGGTCTTTATTTGTCTTCAATGCTGGTTCTTTGAGATCATCTACCGTTTCTACCAGTACCTGGAAGACCGTGAAACCTCTTTCAGCTTTAACATGGAGCCAGAGTTCCGTGTCACTGGCTGAACACACAGCAAATACAACAGATCAAAGTCAAAGATAAACAAAAACATGCGCAGAAGTACTATTTACAAGATATTTATTTTTTCCTAAACGAAATTTTTGCGTGACTTCACATGTGCCTTTATAAAAGCACTAGTCCATCTATTTTATGTGAATAAAAATTCCTTTTTTCGACAAGAGTGAGACACATTTAAAATTAGCAATGCTTGCTGCACTTTATGAAAAAAGCTTATTTACGTAAAGCTTAAAGGCAGTTAGTTTAGCATAAAGTTAGTTTAGTTAGTTTAATAAGAAATTGGTCTGGTTCAATTAAAGCAATTTTTCTACCTTTAACTGGGGCTTGGCGCGGGCCGGCCCCACACTGGTAGTTACTACCGTATTATCTCTAATGAGCGCCCCGGGGTGCTTATTTTTCCACCCTCCAAAAATCGGAAAAATTTTGGGTCGATCTCGAGATTTTTGGGTGCACAACCAAAATCCAAAAAGTGAAATCGGTAGAGCTCGAGGGAGTTAAGAAAATGCAAAAAAAACAGCACTGTGAAATATTTGCTCTGTCCTCCCAGACCCTCAAAGTAGAGGGGGGCGCTTGCTAGAGATAATACAGTATTCTTGAAGTATCTTCTTCTATTGAATAAGGCCCGAAATTCGAAAAAGTTGGCCCTATACTAGAACAATATATTTTATGCGTTCTTCTATTGAATAAGGCCCGAAATTCGAAAAAGTTGGCCCTATACTAGAACAATATATTTTATGCGTTGGTCCCCCTCTTGATTCTTTTGTAATCTGTAGGGTTAGGCAAGGGTCGGCCAGGTTATGTTAGAATGGACTTGAACACGATTCTAAGATAATCATACTTCCTCAAATACGCTGACCAACCTTCGCCTAGGCGTAAAAAATCAGCAAAAAAATCAACAGGGAGGACCAAGGCAACAAAATGCCCTCTTTTAGTAAAAGGCCGAAAAGTAAAGAAAACGCAAAATTCGATAGATTTGTGACCCTTGCATTGTTTCATATTGATTAAAATACTATATATTGGTCTTCAGTTTCAATTTTTTATTCTAAAAAATGAGTCGTCGAAGCAGCTCAAGCAACAACCTTAGCCGACATGACTCCTTAGCTTCTTCTCCAATTGCACTTACTCCTAATCCCCATTTATCCAGTCTACCTCCTCCCATAAATACCTCCGCTTCTCGCCGAAAATTTTCAGGAATTAATCTTGATGTGGATGCAGTGGCGAGCAACATGCTTGGCAGTCGAAGGCAATCCACTATTTCCAACTTAATAATTACCAGCAGTAGTCGGAAGCAGTCTTCCGTCAGCTATTCCAGTGACATTCTTGGCCAATATGGCATTCCTAGCATAATTAAAAAAGAGTCTTCTGTTGAGTCAATCCAAGATGGTGCGCAAAAGGATATCAAACAATCAACCAAGATAACATTTAAAGAAGGTCAAAAAGGAAAGAAGAGGGAAATTCTTAAGCTAGAGAATCCTGCGGCTCTCAAAAGAAAAAACAGAAAAAAAAGAAAATCGAGATCAAAGTCTAAGTCTGTTTCTCCAACGGCAGCTAGAAAGACCAAACCATTTTTGGTAGAAAAGCCGGTCGAAAAAGTGGAAACAAAAAAGAAAACAGCAAAAGATGAGATTTCTCTAACCGTTAAATCTAAACTGGAAAAAGAGCATGAAGAAGCTGTTAAAAAGCTGAAAGATCTAACCTTGATCAATGAAAAACTAAAAAAGAGTGAAATGGATCTGACAAAAGCTAACGAGGAAATCAAAAGTGATGAAAATTTAAAGACTTTGGAAGTTGAAAAATTAATCCAGTTTTGGTGAGCTTGTACAAAATTTTTTGATGTGAGTTGTGTATGTTTCAGGACAATAACAAGGCAAAAATTAGTGGAAGAAGAAGAACGAGCTACAGAGTTGGAGGGCAAGCTGCAGCGCATGAAAACTGCACATATAGAGCAAGTTTCGGTAAGATATTTGTTGGTTAACTAAAAGTCAAGCTTTTAAAAAATAAAATTCGAGAAAATATTTTTGTAATTGTTTTTACTAGGGTTGCTGTATGGAAAGCTTTCCGGAAAACTTTCCGGACAGATTTCAGTTTTCCAAAAAAAAAAGAAAGAAATGAAACAGGAGAAGAGAAACTCTCTGTGGGCCGAACCCGTGTTACACCTCGTTTTTATGCGTTTTCACTAGGGTTATTTAGACGGTAAGTGGACCTTATGTAGTTTGGTGGGGCGACCCATTTTTTGTGATTTTAGTTTTTGGAATTTAACGAGCACAGAATGTATGAGTTGTGGAAGTTGATTGGAAGACTGTTTCCATGCACTTAAGGGAATAAAGATTTATGTTGCAAAAATGAGCTTTCGATTTTTCGCAAAATCACAAAAATGGTGGACCCCGAATTACATAAGGTCCCGGTAAGTTACCACGGTAACCTGCTACAGCCTGTATAACTTACCAAAAATCTGTAAGTTTAAAACAGTTAACAGATAACCGTACAGTTAACTGTACAGTTGACCGTACAGTTAACTGTACAGTTAACTGTATACTACCACCTGTACAATCCCTTGTTATTTTTGTCCGATTTCTCACCGCCAACCGGAAAGTTTTCCGGAAAAATTTCCAGCTAACTTTCCAAATCTTTTCTGTCCGGAAAGAAAAGCAACCTTGGTTTTTTACTAGTTTCAGAAATATGTTAAAAAATAATTTGATTTTAAAATGTTTTTTTATTCTAAAGATTTTAAAAAGTTAGACTGTTAACATTTTACTTTTTTCTAAATCAGCCATAGACATTTCGGCGCTATCCCTCAATGGGTACCGATTTTTGAACTCCACCTGTTGTTTTTTCGCTAAATTTTTCATTTCCATTCAACCAAAAAATATGTTTAAAAGTTAGTTTGATGTAAAACTTTGAAACTTTGGAATTCCCGATAAAAATAAAAATTTTGTGAAAAAAATTAGCAAAAAAACACAAGGGGAACAAGCTCAAAAATCGGTAGCCATTGGGGTCGACATTTATAAATTAGACACAAGCTGATACATAGGTTAAAAGTACAAGACAATTATACCCACTTTTTATGTTTAAGTTAAAGTTGCCCTATTTGGCTGCAAAGTTGCCCTACTTTGGCTATTTAGTAACTCAAACATGAGTTTTTTAGTAAGAAAAATGTGAGTGTTTGGATAGTCTTTGGCATTGGTAAGCTCTAGGTTAGCCCAACTCTTCATCTTTCTAAGTTTTTCAAGCAAAAAATAAATAACGGTGCAACTTTTCAGCTAGATTGGGCAACTTTTAAGATTCTTTCTTTTTTATTGCTGGCTTTCAGCTACTCCACAAACGCATCTCTATGCTGCAACTAAATGTGCAAGTGCAAAGAGTAAGCGGCACTCAAACTGATCCTTTTGGCATGGACTCAGACTGCTCTGGATTTGCAAGTGTAGATTGTCAGACTATTCGGGTTGGACTGTTTTGTTGGAAATTTATTTAATATTAAAATTAAAGGAGTGGACAGCTCAGAAAGCACACGATGCTATTCGCTCTAATGACGAGCAATTGGCAGAATTAATTTCTGAGATCGAGAATGCTAGACTTCAAGCCCAGACTGATTTCAAGTTCGCCGTTGTTCAAATGGAGCAGAAACTAAGACAAGAGCACGAAATTGAGGTGCACAATTTTCAACTTTAAATATCAACCCGCTTTTTTAGTTGCGAACAATAAAAGAAGAAAAAGAGCGTCAGCTGGAAGACATCAACCGAGTACAAAACGACAAACTACTGCTAGCCGAACAAGAAAAAGCACAACTCAGAGCAGATTTGTCTAATGAAATTACTGAACAAAAGGTAAATACTTCTATAACTATTTAAATCAATTGTTCCGTTGAGCTTACCTATCTAACTATCTAGAGTTAACTTAGAGGCCGGATTTTAAAGAGTTTTCTAAGCTTAAATGTTCGGTATTGACTTACAAGTAATTACCTAAGTTGTTTTTTCGACCTGATATGAAGATCTTTATAAAAATATTCACCATGGTCGACTTACTATGTAAAATATTAAAAATATTGTGAGAACAGGCAGTTGGAAAGATTTCTCCTGCTTTAAACGATTTTTCAAACAGTAGAAAAATTCAAGCTATCACAATTTTCAACAATAATTTATGGACTACTTCCAATTTATTTCCTCCACAATGTAATGATTTAATCAATATTAATTATAACACATTACTAGGCACCTCAAATCTATGCAAATGCATATTTTTCTGCGGATACTGATGAGTTATGCATAAAAACACATTTTTGCGCAGTTATTTTTTCAACCCTTTGTGCAGCACGTTTTGCATATTTTACAAAACAAAATATATAAAAAGGTACGTGTTAAGTGTTAAATGCAAAGTGTTAAGTGTTATTTTCGGAAACACTGTACCCAAGTTATTAGATTGAGATTGTGTTTTTCATTACTTATTGCTCTTTACAAAATGACAAATTTGTATTTAAAAATATTTCTCGTTTGAATGTATTAGGTTGTCCCATAAGTTTGCGAAAAACCTTTAGATTTTTTTCGAAAAGCAATTTTGATAAAAACTTGGCAAAATGACACTTTCTAGAACCAGAATTTCATCCTAAGCACGAATCCGGCCTCAGAAAGTCAAGGCAGCCGTCAAGAACTTCTATGATAAGAAATCCTCTGGTTTTTATGTTCAAGGAATTGCAAAGTTACATGATCGTTGGTTAAAATGTGTTGAATGTGAGAGTGGTTACTTTGAATAAAATATTGTTATGATGACGAGTTATGGTATTTCCGACACCAGATTCGTGCTCAGGATGAAATTCTGGTTCTAGAAAGTGTCATTTCGCCAAGTTTTTATGAAAATTGCTTTTCGAAAAAAATCTAAAGGTTTTTCGCAAAACTTATGGGACAACCTAATACCTGGTCCCCGCCCTTTGCGAATTCGAAATTGTCCGTGTAAAGCGCTGGTATGCCCCCTTGACACTTGAAAGGCGGTTTTTACTAATGCGAGCGTTTGTTCAGAATTTCACGCTGAACAAGATAGAAGAAAAAAATTCTCTGAAAAAGTGCTCTTACCATGGAAACTTCAGGGGTTGATTGTTGAAAATCCCACAGTTTTGAGTTGTTTTAGTTATTTGTTTGTATTTTTTTATATGAGAACAGCTTTGCGCAGCTGAAACACCTATCTGGTGCAGAATTCAACGAGCTTTCAAATTAATACAAGTGTAGCCGGGTAAGTGGCTATAGAACAAGCACATATTAGCATTTTTCGAAAATCCTATCAGATAGAAAATTTGGTTCTTTTTTATTATTTTGATACTTAAAGCAAAACAGCAAGTTTCAAGAGAAAGTAGTCCAAAAATCAATAAATCTGTTTGTGCCTCGGCTTTTTATGGCTTATTTTAAATTTGCGCCTTTTGTGGCGTTCTGTATATTCATAAATTTTTGACAGCAAATTTCGTTTTTGTAAATTCAGGTCAGTTAACGTTGAGACGGGCTCAATCGTGTGTCCCAAAGTTACAAAAAACCTGAAAATACAGAAGGCGCGAATTTTAAATAACCCATAAAAAAATTTATTTTGGAGGGTTTTTGAAAAATGCTAATATGTGCTTGTTCTATGGCCACTTACCCGGCTACACTTGTATTAATTTGAAAGCTCGTTGAATTCTGCACCAGATAAGTGTTTTAGTAGCGCAAAGTTGTTCTCGTATAAAAAAATACAAACAAAGAACTAAAACAACTCAAAACTGTGGGATTTTCAACAATCAACCCCTGAAGTTTCCATGGTAAGAGCACTTTTTCAGAGAATTTTTTTCTTCTATCTTGTTCAGCGTGAAATTCTGAACCAAAATGCTTACATTAATACAAACCGCCTTTTAAGTTAGGTGCACCTAAAAATTTCGAGACCGACCTCGAATTTTCCTGATTTTTAAGGTGTTGAAAAATAGAGCGGCCGGCCGCTTTATTAGAAAAAACGCGGTACATATTTTTGACGATCGAAAGTCAAAATTTGAATCCGAAAATCAGGAAATTCCTGACAAATCAGGACATCTGGCCACCCTGATTACAATCACCTTAATAATAATAATCTCCAACAAATATGTCTTTTTGAAGCGTGCTCTGTAAATAAGCATAATAAAACTTTCGAGAATGCGACAAATTGTTTATTTTCCACTGTCTTTCTTATCAAACATTCCTTATCTCGGTGACTAAATTGCAGACTAAATAGACTGGAGATCGATCTCTTTTCATCGAAAACAGACTGTACTTATCAAAAAGAATTCATAGTCTCTGCTGCCAAACAGGACTGCTCTATCAACTAGTAAAATCGATTGAAATACAAATATTCTTTTGTTGCAAAAATGAAGATGTAAAATAAAAAAACACGTGACTTACAGTTAGAACTTCTACAATTACGAGATCGTCTAGCAGAAAAAGAGGCTCAAAACCAATCAATGGCTACTGATTTGGCAATGCAAGAGAAATCAGTCAAATACTTGTCAAGTGAGAACGAGGTGCTAACACGAGAGTGCAAACAACTCAAACAAGACTTAAAAAACGACAAAGTAAATAGTGTTTTACTAATTCTAAATTTCAACTTCAACTCGATAATAACAATTACTGAACAATTTTTCAGTCAAACTTGAAAATGCTTGTGCTACTTAAAAGAAGACTTGAAAAAATTGAAGAAATCAACGAAATTTTGCTGGCTGAGTTTAAAAAGGTTAGTTTTTCTTCATCTCAGTGATCCTATAATCACTTGTTTACTTTAAATGTGTAATTTTTTTGTTTTTTTATAAAGAAAGCTGCGTTTTTATTATATTTTAACTTCTCTATTTAATTAGTTTAAAGGTTTTTATTACAATAAGTTTTTTTTCCATAACTATTTTTAACTGCTTGGCTAACTTTCACAGTCAGTTAAAAAGCTAAGATCTAGTACAGCAAGCTGGCACTAGAATTTATAGTTGGCTGCCTGAGAAATGTAAAATTTAAAAAATTTCAGACATATCAATTTAATAGAGCAAAAAATACTAATAGAGCAGGGCTGCCAACTCAAAATTTTAAAATAAAGTACAATTTGGTCATTTTTCGTCAAAAAGTGCCATTTTATCCAGTGCTCATTCAGTTTTGAGCGCCAAAAATAAAGTTTTTTGACGTAAAATTTCAAAAGTTCTAAAATTTTAGGGTCCCGAAAGAAATACAATTCTTTAAATAAAGTACAGTTAGCAGCCCTGTATTAGAGAATGTATAAATAACAAGGGAACCTTGCGAGATTGTTTTTGACAAGCCCACGAGAACTTGGTCTTATCAATTAGCTAATATGCAATTTTCGATCAAAATCGTTGACATCTCAAGCCCATAGCCAGAAAAGTTTGGATGAAAAGGTATTAAAAACCACAGGGGAGCCAAGGCATAATGCATATTTAATGAATGTTGACTAAGGTGATTAATTAGCCACGATTGAAGTTTTTCAATATTTTACTAGCCTTTTCATCCAAACTTTTTTGGGTATAGGTATCGTATCGATATCGTAATGAATTTAATTTAAGTCACATATTGGCTATCCAATAAAATTGGCTGCCGTATTCTCTCTAATAGACGGGCCCTCTCTATCAGAAGGGCCCTCTATAATGTTGTTACCCATAGTAAGTCAATAACTCAAATGATCGTTTGAATTTGCACGTGTTTGAGTTTGTTTGTACAAATTAGTTTGTATTTCGGCTTCGAATAAATCAGTCGTGTTCTCCATATTCATAGACTATCGTCTATCGAATATCAACTATCGTCGATAAGTTCAAGGGTAAGCTCCTACTGGCTTGGGAGAGGACGACTGGGATGAATGACGAGCTCTGATGGCTGTCTACCTGCATTTGAACCTTAGATGCTTGAAAAAGACTACCAAAGAGGGTCATCATTAAATACTAATTTAACTGATCTCAGTAAGGACAATAAGATGCATTGCTTCGGGAAAGATACTCCTGTGTCTACTGGTCGACGCAAGTTGTAAATGGTGCGGGAAGAAAAGTAGTTTTCTGAGATAATGGAACAAATAGACTTTGGTGAAGAAGAAAATATGCTCGATGGTAGTAATGCGTTCATTGAGTGTTAAAGTGTTTGTTTGAGTACTTGATAAGATGTAAATTCCGAAAGTGCGAGAAAGTTTGTTGACAATGTTGCTAAGTTCTGATGGCTAAATTCTTTTCGGGGAGTGAAATTTTTATGTAACGAAAAATAAACGGGCCCTCTCTATTAGAAGGGCCCTCTCTAATAGACGGGCCCCCTCTGAGGGGGATTGAAAAATAGACGGGCCGGCCCGTCTATTAGAGAGAATACGGTATCTAATAAAACAAGCTCGTGAAGTGCCCTTGTAAGCGTTTGTTAGCAACCTATTTGATGCATCAAGAAATTTTAAAAATTTATGTTGTATTCTCACGTTTAAAAACAACAATCATCCAATTAAGATTGAATTGGAAAAGAACTACCTATTAGAACAAGTAAACCAGCTAACTGCCAGCAAACTAATAGGCCATCAAACAAAACGCTTGCAACCCTCATTTAAGGCTAGTCAATTTGGCCAAGAGTTGGATGAAATCCGCCAAAACTTTGGCGGTCTACACATTACTTGAAAGATGACAAAAGTTATTAAATTTTAATTTTATGTGAAAGAATAAAAAAACATAAACAAGTCTAGCAAGTAAGCCATTAAAACAAGAAGCGAATTTTATTAGTTAAGGCAGAGATTTATGATGCACGGGTCAATGTCCAGCTCCTTCAGCAATTGACGGGTAATTCTCTCCTCCCAGGCCAGCTTTTCTTCGGGAGTCTTTGTGTGTTTTACAGGTTTGTAAAGCACAATACTTGAATCTGGCTGACCCTCATCTGTAGACAAGAAAGACTTCCAGGCTAAAAAGTACCTCAATGAATTCATAAATCTTTCAAAGGTTCAAGAATTGATGATTTAGGCAAATATTTTTAAGGGAGGTATTTAATTTTGCCCGCTAATTCCTTGAAAATGCCCGTTGATTTTTTATTTGCATTTTTCTCCACATTATTCTTTGAATTTTTTTAAACTTTTAACATTATCGTGTAGCCCAAGATCTCAGCTTTCTAAGTAACTATCAAACTTCATCGCACGATTACAGATATCTAGATATTTAGGGATTGAGACGAAACAACACCAAATTTTTTCAAACCCCTAAATCTTATCATTTCTGAAATCATTCAATAAAGTTCGATAGCTCGTTAGAAAGCTGAGATCTTGCGCTACACGATCATGTTAAAAATTTTGAAAAATTAACACAAAAATGTAGAAAAAAATGCAAATAAAAATTAGCAGGCATTTTTCAGAAATTAGCGGTCAGATTTAAATATTACTCTATTTTTAATAATAATTGTCATTAATTAATGTTTCAGCTGCTGCTAAATAGTATTTGAAAAACGAGTTATGAGCAAATTAAAATCAATTTTTTCTGAGCTGATCTGTGCTTAATACTGGCCAAATATTGTGCGAAGCTGTTTATTCAGGACTCCGAATTTTACTTATTCTTAAGATTTGTACTTATTTTCGGCTTGTGTACTTATTTTGTACTTGAAAATCGTAGAAAATTAAATGTAATATTTCAAATATGTTTGTCTCAAGTTGTGAGTCCGAACGCAACATCTTTCGACAATTTTGAAATTTTTGACTCTAGCATTTGTTTTTCTGCTCTCAAATATTTTTTTCTCCTTTGATCACACTTTGCTTTTTAGATATGTCTCACAGACATAGGCCGCTCTCCTGATGCTGGAAGTTCTGCAGTCACAAGCAGGAGAAGAACTCAACCGGAACTCTAGTCTTCGTTGGATATTGCCAATTTTGCAATGCACGATATAAAACAAACGCCGCATTAATAGAGAAGCACTTGGAGGGACGGTTTTTTTGGCTTTTCACATTTTTACAAACTTTTAGTTTAAAACTGCAACAAAGTCTGAGCGGAAGCGATAAAAGAAATCGACCGTCTGCTAATGAAGCATGCAGTCCGCTGAAGCAGAAGAGAATATCCCAAATCAAAGAAGGCCAAGTTGTCTGAAGCCGTGGATGTCTCGTCTCACTCAAGTTCGGGCATGATCAAGCACTTCTTCGACTCCACTTCCAAGGATGACCAGGCGGAGTTGGATATTCTGTTGACTAGGGTTGGTCTCATTATCTTTTTCTCTTACATGGATTTAGTTCAGGCGTTCACGACCGGGAACATTTCGCCAAACTTCATTGACAATCCATTCTTGAAGCAGTTTATGAGTCAGCTGAGGTCGTCGTACAAGTTGCCGAGCCAAGTTGCTGATTCCTGCCGAGTTCAATCGAGTGCAAAAGAGCCTGGAGGAATCTTGCAACAAGGTTAGCACTCCAAAGTTTATGCATCTTTCATGATATCTGTTTCAGGCAGACTTCCTAGCAATTTCGTCGGACAGGTGGACTGATGTCAGGAGCAATGCGATCATCAACGTCGTGGTGGACACTTCAATGCCGTTCCTCCATCACTCAATCGACGCTACATCAACTGAAGTCAACGGGAACATCGAAAGGACGCAACACACCGGTATGTTTTTGGATTCAGATTCTTAAGTCATTGAATTTTTTCAGGCAAATTCATCGCAGAACTTCTCGCGGATCAAATCGACAAGCTGGGCAAGAATAAGATCATCACCGTCGTCACTGATCACGCAGCGAACATGAAGAACACCTGGAAAAAGTTGGCTTGAGAGGACAGCGAACGCGATCCGCTGAAACATTACACAGGTAAAACGTTTCCTTGGATTCTCTTCAAAGGATGCAAGGCGCATGCAATAGACTTGGCAGCAAAGGACATCCGCTCAAAGACGAAGTGTGTCAAAAGTACTGTGTGGAGATTGCCAAGTTCTTCAGGTAACAGTTGTTAAGCGTTTTGCTTTTTTTTCTTAGGAAGAAGGCGTCGGAATTGATTATCTCGCAATGTGGATCTTCATCAATCATGCAGCTAGCAGTAAAGACTCGATGGGGCACATGGTCATCTCTACTTTCGTCAATCGCTTCCTGTAAAACGGCGCTGAAGTCTGCAATTTGCGCGCCTTGTATTTTGAAAGATGCGGTGCTGAAGCCGGAAGCAGAACGACTTCGGAAGATGCTCTGAGACATGAAAAAACATGCATACCAGAGTTTCTATATGTAGTAGGCCCCAGTATTCAAAACGATGTTCAAGATCTTCTTGTTAGTGGCGACTTTTATGCAAACATGCCCTAAACATTTTCAATTTCCACGGTTTTCGTGGAATTCTGTGCAATTCCACGTAGAATTCCATGATTTCCAATTCCACGTGGAAAGTGACAACCCTTTATAATAAACATTCATCGAATTTCAATTATATTAGGGTTCAGATTTTCAAATTTGTCTCCTGCGGCGTGGCTAACCATTCAAATTTTTACTAACTTTTGAGGGATTCAAAAAAGTCACCTGTGATGGTGTTAATGGAAATATTTTTGTTAAAATTTTTTTTTAATACTTACACTCTCTCAAAAAAGCAACATCTTCAGCCTTTGGCAAAGGTTTGTTGTCAGATTCATCCGTAATTTCTTCCCAAAGCCTTGTCCTCTGTGTTTTAGCTTTGACATTAGGAGCCACCGGCCTCCTTGGCCACAATTCAGTCATGGAAGATGACAAAGATGGGGGAGTAGATGATCTTGTGGAGGAATTGCCACTTGTTGGTGATGAAATACACGACGAAATAGGAGATGTGCAGGTGGAGGACCCAAAGGCACAACAGTTCTGTGTGGTCGACACTGAAACATTTTTTGTGATACTAAAATGATACTAAAAAACGATAGTTAAAGTGAGAGGCCAACTTGTGTGGTTTTTCATATGCAATTTTAAGTGTGATAGCCTGATTTATTTTAATTTTTTTTTAATTTTTTGGGCCATCAAGGTGGATATCCACTTGATTCTAGGCTACCTATCTCGGATTTCGGGATTTAGGTAGGTGAAATCGCAATTTAGGTATTAAAAAACCCAATTCCTGATGCCATTTAAGGTTGGAAATAGTGGTTTGTTTTAGATTATACCTAAAATAATTCAGGTTATTCAGGTGAATACCCATAAGGCACCTACCCTATAAGGCACCTAGGTTTTGGAATCTGGGTAGATAAAGTCGCAATTTTGATCCTAACGAACCAGGTTCCCTAGACAAATTCGTGTCAGAACCTACGTCACCACCTACCCCAGGGTAGCCACCCAGGGTTTTGTGATTCGGGTGGCGGAAATATCAATTTCGGTCCTAATTAACCCAATTCCCTACATTTTTTCACGCCAGAATTAGTGGTTTGTTTTTAAATTTGACCAAATTTCTAGCCAGGTGGATATCTACTTCCCACATGGTACCCACCCGAGGTTTCAGGATTCGGTTGGCGGAAATCGCAATTTTCGGTCCTATTTAACCCGATTCCTTACACGATTTTACGTCAGAATCACTCGTTTTTTTTATTGTTTTGACTATATTTTTGAGGTCATCCATGTGTGTATCCATCTGATCCTAGGGTACCTAAATCAGGTTTCAGGGTTTGGGTAAGTAAAATCGAAATTTCGGTCTTATCAAACCGGATTCACGACAAATCAAAAAAATGCTTTGTTTTGATTTTCAGCGTGACATCTAAAAGGATATCCTAAAAAGAGACTGAAGACAGAAATCCCCCATATTAGCAAATTTCCGAAATAATATTTTCGACAACGGAAATATCCAAATTATTTTTTTCGAGAACAGAAAAATTCCAAAAAAATATTATCGAAAACAGAAAATCTCCAAAATAATTTGTCCCAAAACGACAAAAGCCCAACTTGTTTTACCCAAAGCAGCAAATGCCGAAAACGGGAATTGCCGAAAACGGAAATTTTTGAAACTCGCGCTTTTCCAAACTGCTAATGCCGAAAACCAATACAGCCGGCCACCACGTGAGGTCGAACCTGCACACCATTTTAATCAAAAACAGTAGCGCTTATCCACTGTACCATGCCTAAAGAAAATTTCTAGTCACACAAGCTGGGCGCTCCTTTTAAGTCAGAACTTCTTCCAGCATAGGCCTTCGGCTTTCTCACCCGTATTCCGGCTAATCCATTCACCAACCCAGTAGCGAAATTCTCCTTTAACTACTGGCTATAATGGCTGGACAAAATATTTAAAAAAGATGGGTGCCAGTAGTATCATTTGTTTCTCCAGGTCAATGATTTCAATCCAGGTAATTTCAATCTGCTCCACTAATTTTATATTGCTCTTTCAATGTTCTGATCTTCTAATCAAATTATAAACCAAACTTAGTTTATAATTTTTATTTACAATAGTTCTTAAAAATTGGCCAGAACTATTTACAACCTTAACATTTTATAAAAAATTAAAGCTTTTTAAACTTACATAGGTTAGAATTGCTCCAATTCCTAGATCGCACATTGTGCACAGCTGTGCTTCTCTTGAGATTGCTGGGCAGACCAGTGTAGGTGGTATTGCTGCTACTACAGCAATTGGAAGTTGAAGAGCAGGAGGAGGAGGAAGAGGACGATGATGAAGAGGACTGTTGCTGCGAGGAGATTAGCGAAAATCTAACCTTGTACATCCTAGGCTAAATATCGATTGAAGCACAATAATAGTTGAATTGTCTGCAAATATTGGCTTAGTTAAAAGAAATAATTTTTCAAATTTACAACGATAGTATAGAAATATTAAAACAGATAAATGAACATGTCTTTTGTAAAAATTTTATGGTGCAAGGCTTTAGCTCTATGGAAATCTTAAAGCATAAATCAATCGGCTTCAAGTTTTTAGCTACAGACAACCCTTGATTTAACGTCAACCCTGGACCGATTTGGTTGGATAAATCTAAAATCTAGTTAACCAGACCCTCGATTTAACGTCACCAAGTATATTTTAGGTCGTATTTCAAATTTTTAAATTCATTTTTATCTTTTATCTTAGATGGCCTTTTATACTTTGTAAAGGCACATCAGTATTCCATGAAAAGTTTTTTTCGTCATGCCAAAGTCATCCTAAATGCAAAAAAATAAGGAATTTATGCGCACGACGCATTTTTATAAGCATCGGAGAGAACCGGGCGCTAAAAAAAAGTCACGAAGAAAAGTAAGGCTCAAGTATAGCGGATGTTGCTGGTGCAGTGAAAAAAAAGCTCGACGCATGCATGGCTTTGCTTAAAAAGACGTGCCATCTAATTTTCGCCATAGCGATGTGCTAGAGATCGTCTTTTAGAAATCAGGAATAAAGAAACAAAGTCAATCAGCAGTCACTAGTTTCTTCTAACCTGACTGTTGAATTTATTGTTCATGATATTTATCTATTACGTTGGCTCAATAAAAAGTATTTGTTTGATTACATGCTCAAATTTAATTAACCCTCGATTTAACGTCACCCTAAGGCCGGTCCTCAGGGGTGACGTTAAATCGAGGGTTGACTGTATAAGCTTCTAGCTAGACTTTGAGCTAGTTGTTTTTAATAAATTTCAAATTTTTACTAAGCAAAATTCGATATCTTCGTCGTGTAGTTGTGCAACATTTCAACAAAGGTGAAAAAGGCAATTAATAAGTAGTTAAAACACTATCGAAATAGCTACTTTATTTAATTAATGCAAAAGCAGGACTGTTATCTTAAAAATTATAAAATGACATTTGGGAAAAAAAGAATATTTTTGAAGGAAAAATGTAATTTTATGCAGTGCTTGTTGTCATTTCGAAACGAAAAAAGATTTTGACTAAAATTTCAAAATTAAAAAAATATTTGAGTTGCCGAAAAAAAGGACAAATATTTTTTGAAAACGCAGATGGCAGCCCTGTGCAAAAGTGAATCTCGATCTTCCGTAACTGGATTTAACGTAATTTTTTTTCACCAGTCCTACTCTAGAAATCGCCTTTCGACTTAGCCTAAATTTACAAAATAGTCTTAAAAATTCTAACTTAGTTTATCCTGAAAAAAGAGTTTTTTTTTTCAAATCCAAGTGGCCATGTTTCAATTTGTTTTATCTCACCTTGCTTTTTTGTAGCGTTTTGTTGTGAAAACACTATTTAGCGTAAACTTTGGAAAATATCAGAAAACCAAATTTGATATACAGTCAACTTTTGATATAGTGCGCTAAGCTATTTAGTGTAACTATTAAGATTCTAAGCTACATTTTGACATATTACATGTCCGACATTTGTCAGAATAGTTTTTGTTAAAAAAACAATGCCAAAATGTCATTTTTTCCAACAACGACCGTTTATAATACACCAAACTAATAATATATTCTAGCTAATATACAGCAGTTACTCACGAGATAAACACCGTATATCTTCTTATAAATTTCTTCTAATAAATGTCCATGCCCAGAAAAGGTTTGAAAAAAGCCCATGTGCTTTTATTAGAAGATATGCGGTATTATACTATGAAGATATACGGCAAGTAAGCATTATCTACAGGGCTCCCAAATCAAAATTTTGAAAATAAGCCTATTTAGGGTATTTTGGGGAATAATATCCAGTGCTTATTGCTCTTTTGACCACCGAAAATAAGATTTCAACGTAAAATTTTGAAAAAAAAATAAGATTTGGGGTCCCAAAATAAGGACAAATCTTATTAAAAAGGACATTTGGGAGCCCTGATTATCTACCAATTACAAAAACAATTACTTAAAAAAGAACAGACAAAAAATGCACTTGCCTAACAAAACTGTGAATGTCTCAAAATTAAATATGCACTAAATGAACTTCTAGACACTTCCTTTTCACAAAGACTCAACGTTGTAAAAAGAAGAAAAAAACATTTTCTCAGACAGCTCCAACCACAAAAGCAGTCTATATGCCTATCTGCAAATTAAATCAAAACTAATCTTTTCTACAAAAACCTACTAAAAGAGTTTGCTACTCCAACCAACTGACAACAAAGAAACACAGACACTGAACTAGGCAAAAGCCTGTCGATAAATCATAATGCTATACTCCAAGCCCTTTTAAAAATTCAACCGAAAGGAAACCAAATAAAACCAAATCATTTTCGCCGCCAAAACGTGGGTTTTGCACAAAGAAAATCACTGCCGTCACTAAAAGCAGGCGGTCGCAAGAAAAAAAAAGAGTGGAAAATGTAAAGAGAAGCAAAAACCACGAGGTTGTGTTGCCTCTTATTTTTAAGTAGTACTATTACTAGTGGTAAATGAAAGCAGGCTGAGCACTGTACTTTGAGCGCCCCTGCTCAACCAAAGAACAGTGGAGTAGCGGCGTTGATGAGCCGCCGCAGCAAACATGTTTGTTGATGGGCTTGGGGTGAAGTCTGTCTGCTTGCCTAGCCCTCCCAATCACTCATCTTTTTGTTACAGTGGGAGAATTTCATCAGAGATTTTATTTTGGTTCTGCTTTTTTCCCTGATTTCTCTGTTTTTGTATTCCTTTGTGGTGTGTGCAGTCGATGATGATGGGCTTTTGAGATAAGATAAGAAATTTGAGAAGGGGGGTTGGGAAGTAGAAGCTGTTACTACTGCTACTTTATGAGAAAAAATTGCTTCTGGTTATTGGGGTTTGGATGGGTGAGAATAAGTGCAGCTATGGCTGGGTAGATGCAAGGTGGGCTCAGACTTAAGGAGAAATAAGCAAAAGTTCGAGAAAACCAATAGAGTTAAGTTGTGTCAATCATATGTAGTCAGAGCTTTTTTTCGAAGGGTAGACTCTTTTTGAACAGACTCGTTTTTGAAAACTTTAATTTTTGTTCTAAAAATAAGTTTTTTGCAAAAAGAACAAAGCTTTGTGAATTTTGCAGGAGCTTTTCAAAGACTTTTGCAAAAAACACTTACAATTGAAACACGCAAAAAAACACTGAACAAAAAATTCATGAGAAATAAATGTGTACTTAATAGTGTTAGCAAAAAGGTCTTCTTGCAGACTGACTATTTTTTCACAAGACAGACAAGTATTAAAATGCATTTAGGATAGAAAATGATAAGATAGCTTAGTGATAAGATAGCTTTATGCAGGATTTCAAGTATAGTCTGACGTTTTGACATCATAAAAAAAATTAAAAATGCTATCAAAATCTCAAAACTTCTCTCTTGATCTCTTAAAAAAATCAAAGTAAACAATTGATTTTTTAATTTCTCAAATAGTCCGAAAAGGATATGTAAAGCTGTTACATATAGGTTGAATTATGACTATTTCTACAAGTTCTACACGTGTAGCCTAGTGGGTTGGCTTCCCACTTTTTACAAATACAACAAAATGGCGTAGTTGCCCAAGTGCACATCCCCCCCCCTCGAAAATTTTTTGTACTTTTAAATAAAAGTACCCATTTTCAGCAAAAATTTTTATTCTGAGGCACCCCAGCAAAAACTGGCCTGTCTCCCCATTCGAACCTTCTAATAAGTGGTTGTATTACAATACAACGGAGGAAGTAGGTGGCAACCCCACTGAAAAAAAATCGATCCGATTTTTCATTATTCATGGCCATGTCAGTTATTGCATACACCTACAAGAGGTTTTGACATGGGAGACTCACTCATGTCGGAGTGTTTACTCTGGTTCCTAGTATCCCTGCGAACGGTTAACTATAAGTCCATTAAAATATACATTCATACTTAAAAAGGGAGATGTTAAATATAGGTTTAATTACGACTATTTCTACAAGTTCTACACGTTCAGCCTAGTGGGTTGGCTTCCCACTTTTTACCAACACAAAAAAAGCTCAGAAATAGTATGTCTACAACCAGATACCCACCTGAAAAAAGTATTTAACTCCATAATTCAAAAATTTTAGATTTAGTCAAAAGTAATCAAAACCCATTGTATCAAGCGCTGAACATGGTTTGATAGTACTAAAACTTTTCCACCTGGTATTGCCACCTGAAAACCCATGTACCACTACCATTTCAGCCCACTCATTTCGTCACAACTTATTTCATCCAAACTTTTTTAATTCAAGCCCGGTTTTTAGGCGAAGCCTTAGGCTTAGGGTAGGCCAGCGTATGTTAAGACGGGCTCAAACGTGTTTATCGACTTAATTTATAACTCAGTTCAGGGTGGATTAATATTTTCAGTCAAAATAAGTAAAGTGGGATGAAATGAGATGTAGAAATTGTAAATCCAACTTTTTAGGTTTTATGGGGGAATACTCTTTGAAGCCACGTACCTATCTCGGCACGGGCGTTTTGTTAATAAAGTTGCTGTTTTAGCATTATTAAACCATGTTCAGCGCTTGATTTTAAGTAAGATACAATGGTTTTCAAATTACTTTTGGCTAGATCCAAAAATTTTTTGGTTTATAGAGCTGGATACCCTTTATAGGTGGGTACGTGGTGATTTACCTACTATTCCTGAGGTTAGCATATCCTTTTTTGACTATTTGAGAAATTTAAAAATCAATATAAAATATTGATTTTTTATCAATATAAAATATAAAAAAAGTGGTGTCCAAACGATGGCGCCCAAATGAGTACGAACCGTTCCTATGACACATTTGATTTATTTTAGACAAAATTGACCGATACAAAAAAGTAGTCCATCAAATAAAGGCAACTTATGAAAACGCAGTTCAAATGATAGTCCTAAATCCCCTCTAAAGATAGGTTGAAAACTCGAAAGCATTAATACCAAGATAATAATACCAATATTAATACTAAGAAATTAATACCAAGATACCCATCGAAAGTATGCAATTCATCCTTTTTCAGTTGGTACTGAAAAACTAAGTTCAGTAAATTTGATATTGGAGTGCGGACAATTACAGAATGGGGAAGAACTACGAAAAAATTCGTATTTTTTCTCAAATGATTTTAAAGCCTTAGTGCTCAAAATTTTAAGACAGTAATATATATTTCCAAATAGGGTCAACTTTCCTATACAGCTCATTGGGCTAAAGTACACAATGTGTACCTCGCCCGAAAATGCCCGAAATCATGTTTATCGTGCTTCTTTCAACGTTTAACGTTAAGAAAGCACATTTTTAAGATTGGGAAAGCAACTTTTAATATAAAAAAAATATTGTAAAAAAAATTTTGCCTTGGAGGATCAAGGAAAAAAATGTGTAAAATATATCGAAAAATGTATTTTAAATTGGCGCCAAACATTTTTAAAGGGAATAAGGGCTGTATTGGGAAAAAAACTAATTATAAAAAGCCACTAACAAGAAGATGTTGAACATAGTTTTGAATACTGGGGCCTACCGCATAAAGAAAGTCTGGCATGTATACACTTTTTATGCATCCAGAGTCATTTTCAAGTGATTTGTGTCTAAGGTATGTGGGTGTGCGCATCTCAACCACAAGCCCCTTCATGCATCCAGAGTCACTTTCGAGTGATTTGTGTCTAAGGTATGTGGGTGTGCGCATCTCAACCCCAAGCCCCTTCATGCATCCAGAGTCACTTTCGAGTGATTTGTGTCTAAGGTATGTGGGTGTGCATCTCAACCCCAAGCCCCTTCATGCATCCAGAGTCACTTTCGAGTGATTTGTGTCTAAGGTATGTGGGTGTGCGCATCTCAACCCCAAGCCCCTTCATGCATCCAGAGTCACTTTCAGTGATTTGTGTCTAAGGTATGTGGGTGTGCGCATCTCAACCCCAAGCCCCTTCATGCATCCAGAGTCACTTTCGAGTGATTTGTGTCTAAAGTATGTGTGTGTGCGCATCTCAACCCCAAGCCCCTTCATGCATCCAGAGTCACTTTCGAGTGATTTGTGTCTAAGGTATGTGGGTGTGCACATCTCAACCCCCAGCCCCCTCAATGCATCCAGAGTCACTTTCGAGTGATTTGTGTCTAAGGTATGTGGATGTGCGTATCTCAACTTCAAGGCCCCAAGCACCCTGCGCCCCGAAGGGTACGCAAGGGGCTTTAGTGTTACAGATGCACCTTCACTTACCTTAGACATAATTCCGAGCAAGACTTTTGATCATAAAATGCATATAGAGTCTCTTTTTGCCACGGCCCTTGTTGAAAAACATGGTAAGACAGTCGAAATATACAAAAATTTGCTTTTTTAACGTTTCGCAATGAAAGTGGCCCCTTTTATAGTGACCCTCAATACAGCCTTTATTCCAGGGCTCCCATCTCGTTTGGTTGATCAGAAAAGGTTTGATTTTTAATGAAGAGGTTTGATTTGTGTGATTTTAGCAAAACAGAAACAAAACTTGCTAAATTTGTAAATTGCCACAAACACTTTTTACGTTTTTCTCTGTTTTCTTCCGAAATTTTCGCCTGCGGCGCAGTTTCTTTTAAATTTATTTGTTCTCCAGTATTTTGCTTTTCAACACACGTGATTTTTCAGAAAAATGGCTCCTCACGCAAATTCAAACTGAAGAGAAAAATTAAATAAATTCAGCTATCCAACATCCTTGATCTTTTAACTTTACTTGGTTTATTTGTTGATTTTTGATGTTTTATGTACAAAGGAAATCATTGGTATTAATTTTTGTGTGTTTTACGAAAAATCTGATTTTTCGTCCCGAAATCTGATTTTTTTTTGAGATTTTTCTGATTTAAAAAAAACATGGGAGCCCTGCTTTATTCCATTTAAAAATGTTTTGGCGCCAATTTAAAATACGTTTTTTCGATAACTTTTACACATTTTTTGCTTTGGTCCGTCAATGCAAAATTTTTTTAACAAAAAATTTTTTTATTAAAAAGGTGCTTTCCCAATCCTAAAAATGTGTTTTCTTAACGTTAAACATTGTAAGAAGTACGATAAAGATGATTTCGGGCATTTTTGGGCGAGGTACACATTGTGTACTACGGCCGCTCAGTGTTAAGCTTTCTGCGATTTGATTTAAACAACAACAGTTAAAGCTCAAAATACAAAAAGGAAATTCCCATGCCGGGAATCGAACCCGGGCCGCGTGGGTGAAAACCACGAATCCTAACCACTAGACCACATGGGACACATTTGTTCATCATTTTATTAGTTAGGTGACCAGACTTATACATTATCTAATAAATGCAAAAAAGAGTTTAAAAAGGTTCAATAGATGCTTAAACCCCAATAAATAGCGCCCCCTCTCGACTTTAAGTGTCTGTATCCTGGAGCAGAGTCAATATTTTGCAAAGCTGTTTATTGGATTTTATTTACTTTACTCTATTTTTTCATATTTTACATTTTCACCCAAAAATATCGAGATCGACACAAAGGTTTTCCAATTTTCGGAGAGTTTGAAAATAAAACCCTCGGAAGTTCTATTAGAACATTTAAAATAATTATAACGTGTTCGTCAAATAAAAACCTTAGTATTAAGCAATAGCCATAAAAATCATTAATTTTTTAATTATCTATAAGCACATAATCAAAGATGTGACAAAATGATAAATACTCAAAAAGCTTTAAAAAAAATCCACATATATCAAAGTATGAAAAAGCTGTTTACTGTTACGAAATAATTTCATTTTCCAGAACCTTCCTAGACTACACTTTCAAATCCAGTACTTTGATTCGTGCACATATAAAAGACCTAAAAAGGCCACCCAACTACATATTCTCTAGCCAATAAACATTTCCATCTTCAAGTGGGTAATAATACTAAACAGATCTAATGAAGAAGACACTTCTCCGCTCCTAGCAGCAACAATAAGTAAATGGAAAAAAGCTTGCTTTCAATCGATAAACTCAAAGGAAGAAAGAACAATATCTTAAGCTGGCTCAATCAATTCACCTGATTGATGGCTGTGTATGTGGATTGATTGATGTCCAGACAGGAGGAAGTTGAAAGTGCGTGTTCTTAGCTCCCCACCGCCTCTCATTCAACATTCTTCAGCACCACTGTTGCTGTTGCACAACAAAAACAACAAAAATATTTTAGTCGAGAAGCAATTGCTGCAGAAAAAGTGGCGATGGTAGTAGCTGGCGATAACTGCTGTTCTTATTCTTCTCCCTTGTTTTTGTGATTGCCTATCTGCTGCACTTGCGTAGTAGTAGGGTGAGAGATCAGTGGACTATCACTGATCATTGTCCCTTTTCTTTTTTGAATTGGTGTTCTAGAGGATGTTTTTTTCTTAAAGAAAGGGAAAATAATAGCAATGACAACTTTACTGGTGAGAAAATAAAAATGGTCAAGTTTTCGAAATTTCAACATTTCGCTCTAAGTACGATAAGCTAGATTTAATAAAACTGTCATTAGCTCGAAAGACTATTTGACGCTACTTGGATATACCGTGGCGTTTATGAAAGATTTAAAAAAAGTGGATTGGGGCCGAGGTATATCCAAGTAGAGCCAAATTTTCTATACAGCTTATTATTACAGCTTATACATTTATTAATGCATTTGACAGCCGCAGTGAAAAGTTGAAAAACAAAAAGGAAATTCCCATGCCGGGAATCGAACCCGGGCCGCGTGGGTGAAAACCACGAATCCTAACCACTAGACCACATGGGATACACTGGTGCATCATTTTATTAGTTAGGAGTCCAAGCCAATATAGAGTCTATATTTGTCTATAGAGCTCTACGGATCTTGCTTTTTAGATTTTCAATAATCAAAAATTTCCCGATTGGGGGGTTGGTTGTTTGAAAATAGAGCCACGGGGCTCTGTCAGAACATTTATGGTAAATGCAGAAAATATTAAAAGGGAAAATATGTAATAAATGCTTGGAATCATTTTGTTTTCATTTTTGAACAAAGTGGTTGTTTGTTCATATCTATTCAGCATCGATTATGGCATGTCTTACCAAGAAGCGACGCCTCATTCCTCTAGATCTCAAAAAGCAGATCATCGAGGCTTTGTTGAAGAAGAAACCGAAAGATCTCAACGACCTATTTAACACTGTCAAGACGGAATGAAATAAAGGGAGCGTCTTATACAGAATTTTACGCTGAACACGATGGCTAAAAAAATTTGCAAAAAGATGATTTCGAATGGGTAAAACAGCATCTAAAAATAGGTAATTTTCACCTATTCCCAACCACCTTGAATTCAAGCAAAATATGGGTGGTGCTCGCTCAAGTTAATACATTACCTAGATGTATAATATCTTGAAATAAAGGACACGATGAGGGCTATCTGTTGCGCACAAACTTGTATCTGAGTGATTACAATTTTACAGAAAATTTTTGGTTTTATTTATAATAGCGAATTTTCGAGAATTCTCAATTTTGCCCATAAAATGACCATAACTTTGTGCAGGGATGATATATGGCTGAATGCTAAAGTAGAGAAGAATGATCGAAATCTCATGGTTATTTTGACACTAAATGCATCGATAGTTTATTATGGAATCGTGATAAAATGGGCAAAAATAATGTACAAATCGTAATACATAACACATATTTTCTTGGTAGTGAAGCCCGCAATTCTGACACCATATTCGTATTTAGGATCAAAACAAACAATTATCGCATCGCCATAGGGTACAAGAAGTGGTGGTGGCATTGCTTGTGCTTTGAAATAGACACTGCGATTCATAATGCTTGGCAACTGTGGAGAAAGAGCCATCCTAAGTGTGACTATCTGGAATTCCGCCGCTACGTCGCCACTTCATATCTCCGCATATATGCAAATCCGCCAAAACCACGTGGACGAAGGTCTTCAGAGCCAGTTCAGAAAATTTCCAAGGGTGTGACTGACAGCATAAGATTTATCGACAACCAAATCTCATTTCGGAATCAAAATTCGCTATTTGCCCATTTTGCTTAGAAACCGACCAGGACAGCTATAAATCATCTTTCCAACACAATATAAAAAAATAAAATTTTTGGTACTTTTTTGTACCCATAGGAAAAAAGGGTTCAGGACACTCAAGGGACCATCCAAAACACTGTCATTAAATCAAGTTCTAACTGGTGTCCCAAAAGTTCGGAACGAACTTTCCACTCGTTATTTTACAAAACAAATATTGCTACAGAAAAATTTCAAAACCTAGGCTTTGTAGCTCTGTTCATCTTCTTTTGAATGATATATAACGTTTATTGAGAATATTTTAGAATAGTCATCATTTGGCTCCAAACAGCTGTCAGGGGATGTTGAAAAGCATTTTAATCGATTTAAGTGATTAAAAGTTTGATTTATTCATAACCGTCATGAAGACAACGTTGCACTATGTTGTACCACAGTTCAATTGTACCGCAGTTTGATCATGAGTTTCATGGGCGTTTATGGGAGTGTAGGCTGGGGTTGAGATGCACACACCCACATACCTTAGACACAAATCACTCGAAATTGACTCTGGATGCATAAAAAGTGTATGCATACCAGAGTTTCTTTATGCGGCAGGACCCAGTCAATAAAACTATGTTTAAATTCAATCTTTTTGGTTCAACAGAGATGACCAAGTCAGAAAATGAGCAAAAAACCACCGGGGGAACAAGGCAAACGAATTTTTTTGTGAAAAAAGGCTTCCCACACTTTTTTCGCGTTATCTATCGTTTTCAAGACCTAAAAAGTGCTCAGACCTTGAAAAAACAAAGATTTTGGTTCTGGCCAAATACTGTACTTTTCCCTTTCGTTTTACGTTTTTTCACAAATAACAGACTATTCGACGCAGAATTGACAGCGATTTCATCATACAGAGGCGCATGGCTACTGAAAAAGTTCAAAAAATCCAAATTTCTCAGCCGCCACTTAACTTTATTTGGCCAAATGTTCTGGGATTTATCTTTTTCATTTTTTTGCACTTTCTTATGCAAAATAAATAAATAATAAAATTCTTTTTCTAATATAAAAAGAAGTTTTTTGTTACCGCCATTTATCATATGCGTAGAGGTTTCTAGGGCGAAAAAATTACTTACGGATTTCTTTTGCTGTTTAGTGGCCTATATCTTGAAATTTTCACTTTCATTTGCAGAATATTTTTCTGTAGGATAAAATTGCTGTCAATTCTGCATCGAATAGTAAGTTTTTTGTACAATAGAGTCAAATAAAAGACATACAAAAACTCAGAAGAAAAAAATACTCACTTATTAGGAATTTTCAATAAGACATTTAAAAAAAACTCTCACAATCGAAAATTTTACATGAAAATCTGTCGACCAAAATTAAACTTGTTCATAAATATCGTAGATGTTCTAAAAGAGCCCCCTCTTCAATAGAGCTCCCCTTCTTAATAGAGCCCCCTCTAGAGGTTGAGTGAAAAATAAAGCCCCTCTCTAATAGAGCACCACAACACCAACCCCCTCCAAAGGAATCCAAGAAGCAAAAAGCACTCGATCAGAAAGATGAGCAAGGCCATTGGAATCTCAAAAAGTTCTGTCCATCGAATTGTTAAAATCGAATTAGGAATGAAGGCAAGGAAAGAAGTGAAGGCTCAGCTGCTAACGGACACAATGAAAGAAAATCGATTGGACAGATGCAAAAAGTTCGATGGACAGAACTTTTTGAGATTCCAATGGCCTTGCTCATTTTCTGTTCTTGGATTCCTTAGGAGCCGACCCTTCACCTTCTGCTTGTTGGCTGACGTATTTGCTGTTCTTTTGCGCCCTCTTCCTGCACGATCCATGTTGCTGCCCGTCTCTTGGAATCGCTTGATTGCATCGGAGACTGTCGGATGAGGCACATTTGGTAATCGCGATATTTCCATAACCTTTTTTCCCTGCTCGAACAATCGCACAATACCTGCTCGCAATTCTGCCATATCTGAAAGCATGTCATATACCATTCGAAAGAGGAAGGAAAGAGCTACAAAATGATATCACTGAAATAATTTTTGGATGCAAGAATCATCTTAAAAAAGCCGTTTAAAAATCCGTCGAGTATTTTTGGGACACCCGGTAGAACATTTATGGTAGTCAGAGAACACGATGAACTGGAATAAAAAAAAGAAGGTTTCTTCTTGACTTCTGCAAAATTACACAAAACGCCTTTTAAATACAGGATTAAAATTATAAGCGAAAAACAAGTCAAAACTAAAATTCTGAATAAAATTTATAATTAGTATTTGTAAACAATACTGCTTGAGGTTCGACAAAAATATAAAACTTAAAACAAATAACAAAGATGAACAATAAATAAAATACAACATCCGAGAAACTATAATTCAAAGCAAAATTGCAAAGTTTAACAACAACAAAAAATCATGAATACAAATGCTCCAAATTTTAAAGCGTTGACCAAATTAGGTTGTTACCGCGCGAATTCCAATTTTGCAAATTACTGTGCTTATCAAGTTTCATGGTCCTTTAAGTTCGCCTTGATAATGCTTGCACATAATAAAGACAACATATTGCAGCATCCAGTGTTATAAGTACTAAAGAGTATTGACCCAAATATGTTTGGGTACTCATGCCAGTGAACTAAAAAAAATTAAAATTTTGTAATTAAATTTTGGTAAAGTTAGCACAATGAGGTTGATCACCTGAATAAAAAGGGCAATAATAATACTTAAGCTGACGTTAAAAATTATTTCCATTAAGAGAGTGACTTTAACAACGCTATTTTTCTAAAGAATTCGATTAAAACTTTAAACAGTTATAGGATCTAGTATAGTTTATGGGGACCGAAACATTATCAATAAAAAACTCCGCTAAATATTTTGCAAAATTCTCATTTTGAAGAAGAAATTGCTAAAAATAATAAGTAAGTAAAGAAGAAGTAACGGGTGGCCCAAAAGTTCCCGCCGACTTTTCTAGCTAATTTTTAGTAACAAAATTTATTTTATATAAAAAAACCAACTATACAGTTATGTAGAACAACTCTTCTTAAAATTTTATAAAACTTGGCTGGATAATTTCAGATGAGTCCATATTTAGCTCCTAACACATGTGAGGTCATTTTAAGAAGTTGCAAGCGGTTTTGTCGCTTTCAGTGATCATAATTAAAATTCAGGATAGCGCTTCAACACCATGTTTGCACTATGCTGTATCGCTATTCAAAAGCTAAAAATACCACTTTGCATAATAATTTTAAAAATTTTTATTGTTGAGATAAAACCTTTTCAAAAAACTTAATTTCTTTTAAAAATGACCAAAATCCAGGTTTTTGCAATGTTTCGGATTTTGGTCATTAAAAAAAATAAGTTCGAAAAGTCCACATATCAACAACCAGAATTTGAAAAGTTATTCTGTAAAATAAGATTTGTAGCTTTCGAATAGCGCTACAACATAGTACAAATACGTTGTTGAATTAACTGATTTTAACTTTTGATCACTAAAAGTGATAAAAAAGGCTTGCAACTTGTCAAAATGACTACACAAGTGTTGAAAGCTAAATGTTGACTTATCTAAAATTATCCAAGTTTTATTATTTGAAAGAGGAAGAGCTGTGCTACATAACTGTATAGTTGGTTTTTTATACAGTGAAACCTCGATAACAGGGCACCCCGATAACTGGGCACCCTCGATAATAGGGCACCTCAGGCCTGGTCCCGGCCACGGTTAACTAAAAATATAGTAAAACGCACCTCTATAATTGGGCACTCTATACCTGGGCACCCTCGATAGTGGGGCACCTTAAGATTAGTCCCGACTAAGAAGTCCGACCTCGATAACTGGGCACCATCGATAACTGCACAGCAAAATATCAGTTACGACAAAAAATTTACTTGGTTCGGGCATAAGCCTAACTTAAAATCACCTAGTCAGTCATTAACACTAGAAAGACGGCCTGTAAGAGCGGTATATTCTGGTGCAGTTTTGAACGCTGAATCCGAATTTCTCAGCAGAATTGGCTAATCAGCCCTTAAATGGCGTTAAATTTGCGATTTTTGAAACCGGATGTTTTGAACATTTTTTAAGCACAATTATTTTTAATGAGCTGTAAAACGCAAGTCTGCAAAAAGCCAGCCATATCGGCTGCTGAAGCGTACAAAGCCTTTGAGATGGTCCGTCAGTACGTAGAAGAAAATATTGTTGATCCGTCCGTGCTTGATCTTTTCGACAGATGCGATGATGTGTTAATTTCCGTTCGAATGAAAAACAAAAAGCAAAGCATTATAACTGATTTCTTTTCCTCTAATGTTTGATTGTTCAATTGTTTTGATTTGGTTGATAAAATAAACAATTTATTGTTATCAAAAAAACTTGTAGAAAATTCTCGATAATTGGGCACCCACTGTGTTCCTGAAGTTCACTGGTACTCCATAAGAGGGCACCTCGATAACGGAGCACCCTCGATAACAGGGCACCCTACAGCCAGTCCCGTGGGGTGCCCTGTTATCGAGGTTTCACTGTATAAAAAAAATTTTGTTACTAAAAATCAGCTAGAAAAGTCGCCGGGAATTTTTGGCCCACCCGTTAATTGTAGTTCAGTAAACCCCATCCTATAGTTGTGTCTGAGAAAAGTTTTTGCTCTGCAGCTGCAAACATTAAGATTCTAGAAATAAGTTCTTATTCACACTTTTTTGGCTTTTTTACAGTTTCGTTGTGTGCTTCATTTAATGATGTTTAGACAAAATTAGTTAGATACCACTTATGCTAACCTTCTGAATCAAAGCATACTATAGCAAAAAAACTTACAAGAGATTTATTGTTACCCAGTCTCAAAGTTTTGAGAAAGTAGCCGGTGCAGATAATATTTACTATGCCAATTATTAGTTTTGCATTAGTTTGAATCAATGATCGATATTTTAATAGGAAACATCCTATGATAGAACATCTTGCTAGAACACAAAAAATATTTCAACGCCGGCAATTATATTTTCCAAACCTTTTTCATAATTCAGTTTTGGTGTGAGAAGCAATGCAACAAGACCAACGCTTCCAATAGACAAAATTGTATATATGTTGACAAAAAGAAACTGTTTTTGAGCACGTTTATTGTAATGCAAAGAAAATCTCAGTACAAGGCATCTGTCAACAGTCAGGAAAAAAACAGGCAATGGACTGTTATAATGGTAAAGTCCAACAGGGATCGAAATGTAATGTATTAGCTGAGGATCAACAACTATTTGGCTAGTAGCTAAATGTATTTCTATTTTTAAGCTGGATATTTAATATATGTATATTTAAAAAAATATGACGTATTTCCTCTAATAAGGCCCCATGGGGTCCTATTTTTCAAACCTCAAAAAATCAGAACAATTTGAGGTCAATCTCGAGATTTTCGGGTGCTCAACCGAAATCGAAAAAGCAAAATCGGTAGATCTCGTGAAAGTTAAGAAAACGCAATAAACAGATTCGCAAAACATTTTCTCTGGGCTTAGATATAGGTTCTCAAAGTCGAGGGTGGGGCCTTATCAGAGGAAATAAGGTATATATAAACTGAAGCATTTTTTAACTTTGTTTGAATTCCCACCTTTTATATTTCCTTTGAAGTTCTAGCTAATCTTTTATTCACAAATGTTCGGTTTGATATATTCTCTCTATTAATTAAATATGTTTCAGTTATTTTTCGGTTTCAGTTATTTTTCGGTTATTTATTTAACTGTTGGCTGAAATCTCAAAATTTTTTTGGGGTTTCACCTGTCCGCGAAATCCCTTGACATAAATGTTCAAAATGCTTTTTTGGGAAACCTTGTATATAAATATATATATACAGTCGACTCTCGCTATAAGATATCCCCACTGGACCGAGCTCATGGGTATTTTATAGCGAAAGTATCTTGTAGCTAGGCTCTATGTAAATTCATCTATAGTAAATTCATCTACAAGTAAGCTCATCTACAGTAAATTCATCTACAAGTAAGTTCATCTACAGCAAATTGATCTACAAGTAAGTTCATCTACAAGTAAGTTCATCTACAGTAATTTCATCTACAAGTAAGTTCATCTACAGCAAATTCATCTACAAGTAAGTTCATCTACAGCAAATTCATCTACAGCAAATTCATCTACAGCAAATTCATCTACGAGTAAGTTCATCTACAAATAAGCGCTGTGCTTGTTACTTTTGATCGGTATATCGATGACACATAACAAATCCTAAAGTACCCCCCTACTGGTTGTCAACTACCCCCTACTAGTTGTTGCTTTCTATCGGTAACGCGGTAAAGTGTTATATGCAGAGCAGTCCTCATTCAAGCAACATTCATTTTGCATCGAGTTGCATTGAACATGGTCAAAAAAACATGAAAAGCGGTGCTTCTTATGATATTCAAATTTTCTGGTAAAAGTGATTTCCGCCACAGGGATTAGAACTTTGCAGATGAATTTACTTGTAGGTGAATTGACTGTAGATGAATTTACCGTCGCCCTGTAGCTAAGGTATCTTATACTAAGGGCAAAATGCAGAACTATAGCGAGGGTCGGTTGTATTGTAAGTGAACGATTTATTTAAACAAAACGAACAAGTTGGGTGAAAACCCAACTTGCGCCAATTATGATTATCCTTCCCCCGGTTCTATCGTAATTCTTCTTCCCGTTTATTTATGGCTTGTGCTTAGGCGTAGGGTTGGCCAGCGTATGTTAGGACGGGCTTGAACATGTTTTTCAGTTTCCTATGTATCGTATAATTAAAAAGAGGGTCAGGGTCAAATAATTGGCTCAGATCATGCAAGATCCAGTAAGACCTATATATAGTACAGCAACTCTAAGGATGGTGAAGAATATCACCTATACTTTTTAAAATATCGATTTTTGAGTTATTTCACTTTGTTTTTTCGGTTTGTGCAAGCTAAGCTAGCCATTTAAGCCCCCTGCGCTCTTGAAGGAAAGGAGTTCAGATGCACGCACACACCTCATACACAAATCACTCAAAAGGGACTCTAGATGCATAAAAAATAGCATAAAAACATCCTTGCACCTCTTTAAATATATCTTACTGGCCTTTCTTTTCTCCCTTGGACTACTAAAAATTCATTGGACTACTGAAATATTTTTGGGAACTTGTGCATCTGGGGGCTTCTTTATAGTTTTTTAATAGTTTTTCAGGTCTCCTCAGTAATTTTTATACGGTCAAAACAATAAAAAGGATTTGTTAGTACCCAAATATATGTCCTAGACCCCAAAAAGACCCCGAAAAAATGCGTAAGAAATTTTTTAGTTGCGGCTCATATACGCTGACTTACTCTGAGCCCAAGCCTGAAAACAAGGGTAGTTACAGCTATTTAAAACAAAATTAAGGGGGAGGGGGTACAGGGGCGGTTACTATTCGCTACTAGCACCCAATTTTTTTTAAACTTCACTTTGGCTGTTTAATACAAACAAATTAGTCGACTTATCGAGTAGGTCTGTGAATATTACCACGTAGAAAACTTTATGTCTTATAAGTCGTAAGCCAAAGTGTTTGAGTTACTATGTAACAAAGTTATCGTGACTACCTGGAATAAAATTCATAAATACTGGCACGTGATAAGGAATGCATAATACACAAAAAGTTATATGATAAACTAGGTAAACTATCAAAGAGTTAGATAGACTGCTAGCTTTAACTCGGCTGCTTTTACTCCAGGCACCATGCAGCAAAAAAGAAACTGCAGCAATAATAGTAAATTGACAAGCGAGACTGAATACTGTCCAGCCTAGGTTTAAATATGGCAAGTATGATAAGTTTACAACTGCTGATGGCACTGCAGTTGACGCAGTTGTTACAGACATATATTATTGATTAGGCTAAGCTTCTAAAAATTTTCGACCCTACTATAGAATACCCCCAAAAAAATTTTTTTTCAAAATCATGTTTTAACCATTCCTAAGTAATTTTTATGCGCTAAAAACGATAAAAACGGTGTTTTCTGACATTTTCTGGCCTAAAAAGTCAGTTCTTTAAAAAAAAATTTACCCAAAATTTTTTTTTTCAAAAACTGACTTTTAGGCCAGAAATGTCAGAAAACATTGTTTTTACCGTTTTTAGCGCATAAAAATGGTTAAAACATGATTTTGAAAAAATTTTGGGTATTTTATAGTAGCGCCAAATTTTCTTTGGTTCCTTAAAATATTGGCAAGAGTACCTTACATCGCGTGTTTTTAAAAACGTGTTTTGAGCTCTTTTTTGAGTTTTGCTGGTTGTTATTTAAGTAAAAACATATTTTCAGGTGTTTTTGCCTTAGGGAAGTTGCCTTGAAGTGGCACTTAAAACACTTTTTTATTATTATTTTAGCTCGAAAAAGCGATCTACATACATATACATGCGATATAAGGTACTTCAGCTAAAATATTTTCCTGCAATAATAAATGTTTAAAAAATAATTATTTTTAAAAAATTATATCATTAATGTACCGTATTTCCTCTAATTACCGCCCCGGGGCGCTTATTTTTCGATCGACCTCTAGAGGGGGCGCTTATTAGAGTCATTTTGAAATTTTCGGGTGGAAATCCAAAATCAAAAAAGCAGAATCGGCACAGCTCGCGGGAACTAAGAAAACGCAAAAAAAACTTGCTCGAAAAAAATTTCCTGCTCTGAAATACAGACCCTCAAAGTCGAGGGGGGCGCTTATTAGAGGGGGGGGGCGGTAATTAGAGGAAATACGGTAATTTGTATCTTCAAAAACAAAAAAGGCGTTTAATTTAATAAGTGAAGCCAAAAAATCGGCGAGGAGTTGAAAATTATTATTTATAGTAAAGCAAACATAAAAATTTAAAACAATTCTATAAGAAAACAATTCAAAAAATATTGAAAAATAGCTATCTAGTATTTTTCATGACACTATGTAGCCAGCAACAAATACTTTTGAGTGATATTAGCAATCAGCGCAAGTAATTGGGAATATATAGTACAGGTTAAAGAATTTAAACTACAAATTAGCGTATTTTTCCTAATTAACACCTCCCCCTCACAATCGAGTTATTGGCATTGTTTTTTGACTGATTATTTAAAAAATATAGGCAACTATTTACCTATTTTGGTGAGCTACAAAATGAGTAATAATAGGTACCGTAAAAACTCTATTAAGTCCCCCGGGGGAGTTATTTTCCAATCACCCTCCAAGGGGGGACGTAATAGAGAGGGGGGAGTTATTAGAGGCGGCGGAGTTATTTTTCAATCAACAGCTAGGGGGGGGGACGATTAGAAGAAGTAGTTTTATTTTTCAGCCAGACTGCAATTTTATTTTTTTGCGTATTAACTGTATAATGTATAAATGACACATTCAGCAGAAAAAATCAAATTTTAATCATCAAGCTCAAGTATATCATGGATTGTGGCAGGCCGAAAATTAGCTTCTTCATCTGTTTCATAATTTTCTTCGTTGTCACTTTCGCCCTACTTTCCTCATCCCTTCAACATCAACTCTTTCGTCGACTTCGTCTTCATCGCTAATGTAGCCGTTTGCCAAGTCCTCATCTTCATCGGCTTCATTTATCATTTGTTCTGCTCTCAAGTCTTCTCGCCTTGCATCTTTTAGCATCTGTAGTCCTTCAGGGATAGAGCCGTGCGGTTTAAAACAGTGTATAAGATGGTCCTCGCTGCCATCCAACGCATCTGTTACGCCGCACTCTGAAAACATGACTTTTTAAACATATTTATTGCTTTTTAAAAATATCGTTTAAATGATTTTGTGATTATTTCTTTTGATATTGCGTCCCAAGCACGTCGAATCCAGTCCAAATAAACCTCCATTGATGGTGGTTTAGGGTTTCCACTTGTCGTAAACTCCATTGGAATTCTTCAAGCAAATCAACGTTGCATTTGGAGAAGAGGCGAGCAAGTTCTGTATGATCGATCATAGAGGTCGGCCAAATATTGTGAAGAAGACGAAGGATCACTTTGGGATTTTACTTTTATGGAGTGTTAAGATGGAGCAGCTGACCACAATTCAGTGCTAAACGCCATTTTTTTTCCAAAAATTCAAGGCATTAATGACTTTCCTACTTTGCTCATCTACTTATCCCCACAATCTTCAATAAAAACTCTTTACGTAATTAGTTGAATATTTGATTTGAAATGGTATTTTTTGCCATCAGTATTATTAATAATAAGAATGTAAATCGAAAATAATAAAGAACTTTATAAAGAACTTTCCAAGTTTACCAGAAGTTTAAGTAAAATGGGGTTAACCAGGGTCAAAAGTGTGAGGCAGTTATCAGAGGGGGGAGTTATTGGAGGGGGGTGGCTGGTTGGAGTTATTGAGGTGGGGGCTTAATAGAGTTTTTACGGTAACAATATTCACAAAGGGTCAAAAACTCAATTCCAATAACATATTTTTTTTGAATAAAGAAGGCGAAGTGGAGAGCTAATTAGATAAAAGACAGTAATCTTATTGTTTTCGCTTTCTTTATTGCAGATTTGGAAAATTTTGTAAACATTAATTGTACATTAATCGAACATTAATCTATTCTAGCTATTAATTACAAATTATTATGAACATTCAAAATGTTTAACCAAACAATTGTTTTAAGAGACATAATCTGTACTTTTCAAGGTTTTCGTGGCACCGCGTTTTTTCGATTTTTTTTACCGCACATGTTATATGCCATTCGACTCCAAATTTAACGCTGAGAAATATGTTCTGAGATGTCAACACCGATTTATGCTAAAAATTTTGAGTTATGGCCTTTTCTAATGGAGTGATTTTTTTTCAACCACCAAAAAATGACCCCTTTTCTTAAAATAGATAGAAGTGGGCTGTTTTGACTACGCTCATATGTGGGCTCATTCTACTTAGCTTGAGCAGCTCGACAAGATTGATGTAAAAAGGTACTAGATTATTGCAAAAATTTTGAACTTTTAGCCAATTTAAAGCAAAAATTACAAATTTTTAGTCTTGCATTTTTTCTCAAAATTTGCCATTTCCTTCGGGCCCCTTCGGGGTCGCAGGGGCCTGGAGGGTAACACTTACTTGACCCCACGGCTGACCCACTTTTGATGACAATTTTGAAAAACCGATTGCATATTCGTGTTTCTCGACCCCGATTCAGGCGCGAATTTACCAATCGTTTCTGGAAAAGTGAAAAAAAAATTTTTTCGATTTGCCTTGGTCCCCCAAGGTGAAAAAATTCGAAAATTTTCAAAAAAACACTTTTTTTCAAATTCCTGCCAAAACATTTTTAAGGGATTCAGGGCTGTATTGGGAGGGGAAGGGAATAAAAGGGGCCACTTTTATGGCAGAACGTTAGAAAAGTGGATTTTTATATTTTTTGACTGTCTTACCATGTTTTTCAACATGGGCCGTGGCAAAAAGAGACTCTTTATGCATTTTATGATCGAGAGTCTTCCTCGGAATCATGTCTAAGGTAAGCGAGTGCGCGCATCTCTAACTTGGGGGCTTGGAGTTGAGATGCACACACCCACATACCTTAGACACAAATCACTCGAAAGTGACTCTGGATGCATGAAAAAGCATGCATACCAGAGTACAAGGGACCACAGACGCCTATCGGCGCCTCTATAGTATTTCGAAATTTCGATAGTGCATTCATCGTGAAAAACTACGCGTCTATCTACGTCTACGTTCTTTTCGAGACATCGCAAAAATGGCCATCGTTGGAAGCAGAAAAACCATCCTCCAGGCCTACCCCAAAATCCTCCAACTCCAATTTTGAGGGACCACAAAAGTTTTTCTTTTTCGAAGACATTTTCCTGGGTCTCGGCATAAAAAGACGCTGAATTGTCTGAAGTTTGGGGTTCCGTCGAGACATTGCCGAAAATAATCGGAAAAATAAGCAAAAATGGCCTGAATGTGGTCAAAATGTCCATTAAAAAGTAGGACGGACACATGCCAAATACTATATAGAGATATTTATGCGGTAGGCCCCAGTATTCAAAACTATGTTCAACATCTTTTTGTTAGTGGCCCCTGTGTGATCAGTGGCCCCTTTTATTCCCTTCCCCTCCCAATACAGCCCTGAATCCCTTAAAAATGTTTTGGCGGAAATTTGAAAAAAAATTTTTTTTGAAAATTTTCGAATTTTTTCACCTTCGGGGACCAAGGCAAATCGAAAAAATTTTTTTTTCACTTTTCAGAAACAATTGGTAAATTCGCGCCTAAATGGGGTCGAGAAACACTAAATGTTTCAAAATTGTCATCAAAAGTGGGTCAGCCGTGGGGGGGGTCAAGTAAAGTCAAGCCGCTTGGAGTTGGGATGCGTACACCCACATATTTTAGACACAAAGCACTTGGAAATGACTCTGAATGCATGAAAAAACATGCATAGCACTTGGAAATGACTCTGAATGCATGAAAAAACATGCATACCAGAGTTTCTTTATGCAGTAGGCCCCAGTATTCAAAACTATGTTCAACATCTTCTTGTTAGTGGGCCCTGTGTGATTAGTGGTCCACTTTCATTGCCTTGTCCTCCCTATACAGCCCTTATTCCCTATTAAATTCAGGAGGCGCCAATTTGAATTTTGAAATTTTTGATTAAAAAACCATTATACCCCCCTGTGGATCGATAAAATTTTTTGCTCATAATTAAAAAAACAGCCGGCTTTCTAATGAAATCGGGGTCGAGAAACACGAATATAAAGTTATCTCCTCCATCTAAACGCTGTGCGTGAGGGGGTGGGGGATTCTATACTCAAGCCAAAAAACCTTCAAAATGGGTACAGGCCGTTTGACAGCCACAAAACTGACCGCAAGCAAATTTGACCGCCCTACAAATGTGACCGCCCTACGAATTTGACCGCCTTTGATATTTTTTATCTCCTTTTTTAGACTACAAAATGAACAGTGAATTTGACAGCTACGATGAAGCTGAAGATGTGTCCGAATCTGAGTCTGATGAAATTAGTGAGTCCGAAGCTGAAGCGGTCCAAATCGTGCTGCAAGTGGAACCAGAAGCCGAGCGGTTGTTTAGTTAAAATGGTTAAGGTGTCCAGCCTGTTGAAGGATGCAATGGAAGAAGGCCTCCATACTGAATCGAAGTTATCAATCAATACAATTCTGTGATCGAACGACTATGCCATAACAATCCAAGCAAAAGCAACAACAACAAGCTGCAGAAACACATCTTGTTGCAGCCATTTATGTGGACCTTTTTTCTCAAACTTCGAGAGGCCTATCGCGGTGATTTTCTTCTGCTTACAATGTAACCTTTAATAATCCTACTATCCTGATATTTTTAAATAAATTATATCGTTTAGGACTGGAAGAACGGAGTCATCAAACCACGGCGAGCTGAAGATGTGAATCGAGATGAGCGAATTCTTCTGCAAGTGAATGGATGGGCAGACGTCGATGCAAAGAGACTAAGCGAGAAAGAATGGTCGCAAGGAATGGTTTTGGCTTTGAAAGATGTATGAATGTTATTGAAATGTTATTGAAAATAGGTGAATAAAGTTGCGGTACAGTTAAGATGTATAGGATTATTAGCACAATTTTTTGTTTGTTATAAAGTTGTTGATTGGGGTGGTCAAATTTCGATGTGTGGTAAGGGACGCGTACACGATGAGTGCCACATGGCTGGCGGTCAAATATGAAAGGCGGTCAAAAATGTGGCGGTCAAATTCGTAGGGTGGTCACATTTGTAGGGCGGTCAAATTTGATGGCGGTCAGTTTTGTGGCGGTCAGTTTTGTGGCGGTCAAACGGCCTGTACCCTTCAAAATTACAGATTATGTCTCATAACATGCCAAAGCCTGACAATGAGACTGGTTGATACTAATGCAGAATTTCACGGAGAATCTGAATCTGCAAACCGTTTTTCAAGAAACCGGTTTTGCTCGAAATTTCGACTTATTTCTGAATGATGCCTAATATGACTTGGGTATGTTCAGAAAAAAAGCTGGTACTCGAATATTTTATATGCACATGCATGACGTCTATAGCTTGAGAGAAAGGGCAGAGTTTCAGCTTTCTAATGACATATTGTTTAGGGGTTTATTATGACTGAATACAAAATGTATGGCCCGAAGAAACAATTGTGTCATTTCTCCAAAACGGGTTTTTTGACTTGAATGTGCAAAATTACGTGGGATACCGCTGTCTGTTCAGTAAACCCTACCTACTTTTTAGAAAGAAACTTTTTTTGCGTCAAAAACTACTTCAAAATACAACAAGGCAAATTCTTTATAGGGTTAAGTGACCGTTTCAAAAAAAAATTAACAAATATTTGAAAAAGCATTTTGACGGAAAACTTTTTCAATGCTAGTCTTACCTGAAATTCTGACAACGTATTCGTGTTCAACATGGTCGATTAGCTTATAGAACGAGACAATGCTGAACACGAATCCGGTGTCCTAATCGCAGGTAAGTCTAACGATAATAAAGTTTTCCGTCAAAATGCTTTTTCAAATAATTCTTAGATTTTTTGAAAGTGTCGCTTAACACTCTAAACACTTTGTTTTGTTTCACTTTGAAGCATTCTTCGGTACAGTTTTTATTGATCTTTTACTGGTATGTAGGGTTGGCTTCAACAAGAACAAACAACGGTATCCCAAAAAATCTAAAAATTTAAATCTAATAACCCGTTTTGGAAAACTGACACAAGTGTTTCTTCGGTCCAAACATTTTGTATATAGTTATCATGAACCCCTCAACAATATGTCATTAGAAAGCTGAAACTCTGCCCTTTCTCTCAAGCCATAGACATCATGCATGTGTATTAAAATATTCGAGTACCAGCTGATTTTCTGAACACACCCAAGGCTTAGGCCCAAATCACATTTGGCACCATTCGTAAATAAGTCGAAATTTCGAGCCAAACCGGCTTTTTAAAAAAACGGTTTGCGGATTCGAATTCTACGTGATATTCTGCACCAGAACCAACCGGTCTCACTGTCAGGCCTTGGCGTGTTAACAAGTATCATGACGATAAATCTTTCACTTTGCCTAAAGTTTAGATGACTACATGGATCCAGTTAGCAGTGACGTTTAACCACGGATGACGCTAAATCGAGGGTTTACTATAAAGTAAAATAGTTATAAAAAAGCAAACTTTTTAGGAAAATAAATTTTGCTGCTAACATTAATTTTCATTCAAAATATGTTTCATTTTAGTCTGCAGTTTAGTATCACTTTATATCATTCGTGTGAAAGACTTTTATCGTATCGATTTTAGGATTATATCTTTAAAAGTTAATTACTATTTTAGAGAGCTTCTTTTCTTCTTTCTAATGCTATATAAAACTGAGCTAGATTATTTTAAAAAATTCAGCATCCGGATCCTAAACATTTAAGATGTCATTTTGGGAACTTGACAAGCATTTTCATCACTTTAAGTGATCAATAGTTTATTTGAATATTCAGCATTATGACTGACGAAAGTACTTTTATTCGTCAAATTTTCCGAAAAAAATTCGTAAAATTGTCCCCAAGGATGTCTGGAAAACTTGAAAACATTTAGGTTGTAACTGTATTTTTAAAAAATCTGCTACAAAATTCTATGTCTCCAAAGATGCGACTAAATAAATGCAAACAGTTTGAGTATATAGTCTAAATATATGCTAGTACAACTTGAGTATCTGAAGTAGAGAGGGAAAAATCGTAGAGAGTGAAAAAGGGGTCTGGGTTGGATGGGTAGGCTTTTTTGCCAGTTGGACACGAAAAAATAGGGTTTGGGGGATGCCTGATTTTTAGAAAAAACTTTTTCCTCCAAGAATAAACTTGAATTCTTGGCTCAGAAAAAAGCACAAGTTTTTATTCCACACATTCAACAATTTTTATTGCCAGGCGTTTCTATTTATTAGTGGGCAGAGCAAAGTAACCTACATTGCATATTTCACCCAACTGCCTTATCAAAGTTGGAGGGGCAGTCAGGCTGGCTAGGTTGGCTCATCAAAAATTTATTTGTATCGAAGGATTGGAGTTTTTTGGAGCAAAAAAAAGTTGGTGCTGATTAGCATTTCTTTAGAAATACAAAATTTTGTTCAATAAGCATATATTTCAGCACACATCTGGCAAAAAAAGTAGTAAACATAATCTGTATTGGATTCACAATGAACAGAAAGGACCGATTGTGCCAGTTATTTTGAAGTAAAAAAGGGGGTGGGGTAGGGATTTCCAAACAATAAAAATACTAAAAAGGGGCCAAAAAATTCTTTAAGGAAGACAGCAACAAAAAAACCAATTTTCAAATATTCAAAAATTTGTTTTAATTTATTACGATCTCCGACCGGAGACAATGACAACATAGCACTTTGTTGTAGCGCAGTTCAAGATCTGCAAAATACAATAAAAACCAAAAAAAATACAAAAACAAGAACGATTTTTATGAAATCTGAGTGTTGACAACTGGCCTTTAAAAGAAATTGACTTTTTCAAAAGACCATGTCTCAATGCTCAGATTAAAAAAAAATGCTCTAAAAATAGGTTTTGTAGCTCTTGATTTGCGCTACAACAAAGTGCTAAGACGTTATCGTAACTCTGAATATATAGGGGGCTTGGCTGCTTGGGGTTGAGATGCGCACACCCACATGCCTTAGACACACATCACTCGAAAGTGACTCTGGATACATGAAGGGGCTTGGGGTTGAGATGCGCACACCCACATGCCTTAGACACATCACTGAAAGTGACTCTGGATGCATGAAGGAGGCTTGGGGTTGAGATGCGCACACCCACATGCCTTAGACACAAATCACTCGAAAGTGACTCTGGATGCATGAAGGGGGCTTGGGGTTGAGATGCGCACACCCACATGCCTTAGACACAAATCACTGAAAGTGACTCTGGATGCATGAAGGGGGCTTGGGGTTGAGATGCACACCCACATGCCTTAGACACAAATCACTGAAAGTGACTCTGGATGCATGAAGGGGCTTGGGGTTGAGATGCGCACACCCACATGCCTTAGACACATCACCTGAAAGTGACTCTGGATGCATGAAGGGGGCTTGGGGTTGAGATGCACACACACATGCCTTAGACACAAATCACTCGAAAGTGACTCTGGATGCATGAAGGGGCTTGGGGTTGAGATGCGCACACCCACATGCCTTAGACACACATCACTCGAAAGTGACTCTGGATGCATGAAGGGGCTTGGGGTTGAGATGCGCACACCCACATGCCTTAGACACATCACTCGAAAGTGACTCTGGATGCATGAAGGGGGCTTGGGGTTGAGATGCGCACACCCACATGCCTTAGACACACATCACTCGAAAGTGACTCTGGCTGCATTAAGAAGGCTTGGGGTTGAGGTGCACACCCACTACCTTAGACACAAATCACTGAAAGTGACTCTGGATACATGAAGGGGCTTGGGGTTGAGATGCACACCCACATGCCTTAGACACAAATCACTGAAAGTGACTCTGGCTGCATTAAGAAGGCTTGGGGTTGAGGTGTGCACACCCACTACCTTAGACACAAATCACTCGAAAGTGACTCTGGATGCATGAAGGGGGCTTGGGGTTGAGATGCGCACACCCACATACCTTAGACACAAATCACTCGAAAGTGACTCTGGCTGCATTAAGAAGGCTTGGGGTTGAGGTGTGCACACCCACTACCTTAGACACAGATCACTCAAAATTAACTCTGCATGCATAAAAATATGCATGCATACCAGAGTTTCTTTATGCGGTAGGCCCCAGTTAACAAAACTATGTTCAACCTTATCTTTTAGTCTTAGGCTCATAGATATCCAGGTACCTTTAAAATATTAACCATAGGGTGGGTATCATGGTTTTTACAAAAATTTTGTAAATTTTTTTTTCTCGGAAATGGCCTTCCCAATAGTTTTTTTGTGTTTTCAACCCATTTAAAGCCATAAAAAGTTGATATAAGTTCATAAAACCTCATTTTGGGCGAATCACTTATACTATAGTTTAGCCTAGTAATTAACTTTTAAAGATATAATCCTAAAATCGATACGATAAAAGTCTTTCACACGAATGATATAAAGTGATACTAAACTGCAGACTAAAATGAAACATATTTTGAATGAAAATTAATGTTAGCAGCAAAATTTATTTTCCTAAAAAGTTTGCTTTTTATAACTATTTTACTTTATAGTAAACCCTCGATTTAGCGTCATCCGTGGTTAAACGTCACTGCTAACTGGATCCATGTAGTCATCTGAACTTTAGGCAAAGTGAAAGATTTAACGTCACTTGAAAAGTCAGTCGCTGGAACTACAGCTTAAGTAAGACACCTAAATATCAATCACCGTTGACAACAACAGGAATTGCTAAATTTTACATTTGCGGAGCATAGGATTGTTTTGCCTTGCGCCATAGACTTTTTAATCGTTTAAAGGTTTTTATATCTACTAAGGCTAGACAAAAAAGTACTGTCTAATACTAGCTAAAATTTCAGCAGTTCTCATTGTCTCAAACAAATATAGACTATTTTTAGTAAATTATTGTATTTTAGACCGAAAAATGTATATTAAACTACAAACTTACACCTGAATTATAGTTTGCATGCAAATTAAAATTTTATGTTTTAAAAATATGTAATTAGTTGAACTGTTCAGCAAATGTATTTATTTTGAAACTATAATGTATGGGGCACGGGGATTCCTGACTGTTACAATAGTTGGCACGAAAGTTTTAAGGCACGGAAGTTTTACGCGGGCGCTATGCTCTTTAATAGTCAATTCTCCAAATGACTTGTTAAACACAGGTACAGTCGAGTCTTTCCATAGTGATCACCCAAAAAGTTCGATCCCGCCTTGGGTCCGACACTTTTTTTACCTTAATCTTTGAAGGCTTTTGCCAGTTGTCGTCTGCTAGTCTAGTCCGAAATATTGCAAGAATTTTGATTCTGGCGGTCATTTATGTGGATGACAACAGTTTTGCCGAAAAACCCTCGGCTCTCTCCATAGTGATCACCTTTTTTGCAAATTAGGATCACCTTTTTTGGATATCTCCTTTTTTAGAAATTAGGTGATTACTAGAGCCGCGAGTCTTTTCGGCAAAACTGTTGCCATTTACATAAATGACTGGCAAAATCAAAATCCTTGCGATTTTTAGGACTAGACTAGCCGAAGACAACTGGGAAAAGCCTTCAAAGATTAAGGTAAAAAAAGTGTCGGACCCAAGGCACGATCGAACTTTTTGGGTGATCACTATGGAGAGAGTCAACTGTATGGTTTTTTCGGCGTGTGGCGAATTCATCCACATTGAATTCATCCACAGCAAATTCATCCACAGCAAATTCATCCACAGCAAATTCATCCACAGCAAATTCATCCACAGCAAATTCATCCACACCAAATTCATCCACATTGAATTCATCCACACCAAATTCATCCACATTGAATTCATCATCCACAGCAAATTCATCCACACCAAATTCATCCACATTGAATTCATCCACACCAAATTCATCCACATTGAATTCATCCACAGCAAATTCATCCACATTGAATTCATCCACACCATTCATCCACATTGAATTCATCCACAGCAAATTCATCCACAGCAAATCATCCACACCAAATTCATCCACATTGAATTCATCCACACCAAATTCATCCACATTGAATTCATCCACAGCAAATTCATCCACATTGAATTCATCCACACCAAATTCATCCACCAAATTCATCCACAGCAAATTCATCCACATTGAATTCATCCACACCAAATTCATCCACACCAAATTCATCCACACCAAATTCATCCACAGCAAATTCATCCACACCAATTCATCCACATTGAATTCATCCACACCAAATTCATCCACATTGAATTCATCCACAGCAAATTCATCCACAAATTCATCCACATTGAATTCATCCACACCAAATTCATCATTGAATTCATCCACAGCAAATTCATCCACATTTCATCCACACCAAATTCATCCACATTGAATTCATCCACACCAAATTCATCAAATTCATCCACAGCAAATTCATCCACACATTCACCAAATTCATCCACATTGAATTCATCCACACCAAATTCATCCACATTGAATTCATCCACAGCAAATTCATCCACATTGAATTCATCCACACCAAATTCATCAAATTCATCCACAGCAAATTCATCCACAGCAAATTCATCCACACCAAATTCATCCACATTGAATTCATCCACACCAAATTCATCCATCCACAGCAAATTCATCCACATTGAATTCATCCACACCAAATTCATCCACACATTCATGAATTCATCCACAGCAAATTCATCCACACCAAATTCATCCACATTGAATTCATCCACACCAAATTCATCCACATTGAATTCATCCACACCAAATTCATCCACACCAAATTCATCCACAGCAAATTCATCCACAGCAAATTCATCCACAGAAAATTCATCCACACCAAATTCATCCACATTGAATTCATCCACACCAAATTCATCCACATTGAATTCATCCACACCAAATTCATCCACAGCAAATTCATCCACAGCAAATTCATCCACAGGCGAATTCATCCACACCGAATTCATCCACAGCAAATTAATCCACAGGCGAATTCATGCATAGGTGAATTCATCCACACTGAATTCATCCACAAAAATTGTCCCGACACGAAATGTTTTATTTGGGTATTTTGTTTTCGAATTCTGTTTTCTCATAGCCCTATTTTCATAAGCTTTAGGTAAATTCCTTGAGGTTAATTCCTTCCACCGGTAAATTCCTCTGCGGCCAATCCCCTTTCCAAATTTTTGATGTAACAGGTTTGAATCCTAGAGGTAGCAGACATTATTTTTTCACATGTTGGTTTTTATATATATTTTTGATTGTTTTTATGTTTTCGTCTTGAAGAGAGAGTCGTTATTTTGAACTTTTTTTAACAAAATTCGAATTTTGCCTTGAGTGATCAAGGTAAATTACTGTTTAAGGTTTTATACTACCTTCACGTCCGTTCAAAATTCAAATTCTAGTTCACTTTGAAATAAACAAAACGCCAAAATTATCTGACCTAAAATCTAAATTAAAAAAAAATCTTTTCTTTTTCTCACAGTTTTTTGCGGTTGATTTGCCTTAAAAGACGACATTTCAACATACTTTTTTATCGAGCTAAATTACCCAACATAAAATTTTCAAGAATCCCTTTGGAGATTTTAAGCGCTTTGTGAATAATATGCATATAATGAAGCTCAGTTAAATCATCAAACCATTGTTACAATAAAAATTTATTCAACGAAAAACCGATGAAACAGGTTAAACCGGAAATATTGTCTCAGAGATTTAAATCATGCAGACAATTTCTAACATAAGACCTTTTCATTATTGTTTCAGCGATTTTTATCGGATCCCTTATTCTGCAAAAGCGTTTCTGGTCTTCACTAATCTTTAGATGAAGTGCCTCTATAGCTTGTTCAGAAATTAGCCCCCAGAACTAGTTAGTAGCAGCAAAAAGCGGAACATGACTGCACAACCAATGACATTTAGGCGTAGCAGAGCTAGTTGGAAACCCCACCTGAAATTATTCTATAAAAAAAAATTTTCAAAAAGTAACCTAAAATATCAAGTTTCACAAATCTTTACGGATAATTTTTTTTGTTACGAATAATCAGCAAAAGCCAGGTCGTTGCAACTTTTTGGACTACACTAAAGAACGAAGTTCGACAAAGTCTTTAGCACCAAATGTATCTTCTCATGCAGAATTTAATCGTGAACAACTCTGCAAAAGTGAATTTTCTATTTAGATCATTTGTCATAGGACAAAATACTTTTTTTAAAATTCCATCCAGAAACGAGTGCACATTTTGAAACAGTTGGTTGACCCATTAACCAAGATTTTTCATTCGAACGAAGTCATTCGAATCTCGAACCACAAAGCTCCGTGCTTTAAGATAATTCATTGAATTATTTATTGCTATCATCTAACAAACAAAAAATAAGAACATTAAAAAAAATCACCAAATTATTTTTTTTTAAGATTTTCGGCGCTACCGGAGTATACCCCCCGCAGGGGGCGCAGGGGGCTTGGTTGGTTAGAGATGCGCGCACTCACTCACCTTAGACATAATTCCGAGCAAGACTCTTGATCAAAAATGCATTTAGAAGCTCTTTTTGCCCAGCTCCAGTGACCAAAACATGGTAACACAGCCAAATTGTCGAAATTTCAAAATGCCCAAAACTCAATTTTTTATTGACCAGAACACAAAAATAATGTCTTTTTTTGAACTTCTGAGGTGATTTTAGGTTGATATAGGGTGTTTGGAAACACTTTAAAAAAATTCATTTGGGGGAGGGGGGAGGGGGTGGCTTGGAGGGGATACTCCGGTAGGGTCAGATTTTCTTTATAATTTTCTTCAAATTTTCTTTATAAGTAATAATATGATAATTCTGATGAAGGCTGATAACTTAATGCAAATAACCAAAGTGGATTACTGCAAGCAAACACAGCAACATTAAATTTGTATACTTACAAAAATAATTTGCTTTATTGTACGTATAGCCATACTCATTTCGTTCAAGCAAATCATCTTGAGCCAGTTGTTGGTCGAGCCACACAGCAACATATTGGTATTCTCGCTGCTCTTCTGTTCTATACGTATATTCGGTCCAATAAGAGTGGCGGTTCAGGTGAAGAACAGGATAACTAAGGTAATTCTGGCCAGTTACATTGTGTAGGTAAAGAGTCTTCCAGTCTTCCAACTGTGCCACTTGAATGGTAGAGTTGATGTGCTTGAGATGATGAGCCAAGGCTGGAAGCTTAGACAAGAAGTCTACTGAATGGGGACACCAACTGACATAATACAGAACAAGAAGGTAGTCATACTTTTTTAAAGCTTGTTGAATGGTCGCCTGAACATTCAGTTTAAATTAAAAGATTTTAAAAAGTTATTTTTAAACTGAAATAATTAGTCAAAATAAAAAATATTTAATTATGAATGCAAAACTAGCTTTTTCAAAAACACTAATATTGCATTGTTACTCTTTTACAAAATGGTAGACCATCTGACTTTGAGGAGCTACATTTCAGCGCAGAGAAAATATTTTATTGCGTTTTCTTAGCTCCAACAAATCCCACTGATACAGTCAACCCTCGAATTAACTGCCCCTGGACTATATCACGTTTAACTAAATCATTTGATTAAATCAAAAGGAGTTATACCCCTAATTAAACGCAACCTCTTAAATTAGAGCTTTGTCTCAAGTAACTTTGAGGCAAGATCAATTAAAAAGCGCTTTTTGGGGTTTATTGCATTTTAAACATTGAACATTAAATAAATAGCACTTTTTGTCAAAATCAGCCAAATGCAGAGAAATCAGTCCAATAAGAAGCCATGGCTTCAAATGTTGAGTGATACTCCTACTCAAATTCGATTAAAAAACCAGCAGAGAAGATTAAGAGAAATTTAGACTAGGGTGTTATGACTACCGTATTTCCTTTAATTACCGCCCCGGGGCGCTTATTTTTCGATCGACCTCTAGAGGGGGCGCTTATTAGAGTCATTTTGAAATTTTCGGGTGGAAATCCAAAATCAAAAAAGCAGAATCGGCAGAGCTCGCGGGAACTAAGAAAACGCAAAAAAAACTTGCTCGAAAAAAATTTCCTGCTCTGAAATACAGACCCTCAAAGTCGAGGGGGGCGCTTATTAGAGGGGGGGGCGGTAATTAGAGGAAATACGGTATATCTATGATGAACTCAAAACTTCGCAGAGACAGTCAGAAACTATGAATTTTAATGATTATTGTTTGCCGAACAGAGTTTTTATTGATGTTCAAAGTAAATTAGCTTTTCAGTTGATTTTTGAACTGTTTTAAGTGAAACTTGGCTAAAGTGCCTTATATGTCATAGCCCGAAAAGTGGTTTTGACCACTTTTTTGAACTTATCTGGTCGTATATAGTACGAAAACATGTTTTTCACCCGGACGACATTTTTGAAAAATTATTTTTGACCATAAATGATCAATAAAGATCATTAATGATCAAAAATAACCACTTTGATCATATTGTCCACTGTTCGGGGCGGTGAGCATCCAATTCTCATGGCCGGCCTACCACATGCAAAAGCAGGGCTATGCAAGTGTTGTTGTACACTTACATAGCCCACTTTTTTGAGATGTATGGTCTCTAAGGTGCTTGGGGGTGCGCATCTCAAGTCCAAGCCCCAAGCCCCGCCCCCGCAGGCGCGGGCTTGAGACTTAGAGATGCGCACCCCAATCACCTTAGAGACTATTCGAACAATATGCTAAAGTTTAACACTCTCATTCCCCCTTTTTACATACAGCAGCCATGTGAATTGGTGGATGTGTAACTATATTTATGATCATTTATTGATCATTTATGATCATTTTTGGTCAAAAAAATATTTTTCCACAAATAATCGTCCGGGTGAAAAAAACATGTTTTTCGTACTAATTACGACAAGATAAGTTCAAAAAAGTGGTCAAAACCACTTTTCGGGCTATGACATATAAGGCACTCCGGCCTGAAACTTTAATTTAACGGCCCGTGAACATTTTTGTAACGATAAACTCTATTTATTTTTTAAACTCTATTTTAACTCTATTAGCCCCCTAGGGTCGGTCCCAAAAGGCCGTTAAATCAAAGATTTAGTGTAATGTTTTTTCTATTTGGTTGAAAAATCTCAAGATCGACCTAAAGTTGTTTCGAATTTCAAAAGTTTTGTAAAAAATATTTTATTTTTTACACCCCCGTGCTATTTTATAGAAAATGCAGTAGTAAAAACATAGTAAGCCTAAAAAGTTTTATACCTTGTTTTTTCTTATGTAAGACCCGGGTCTTATATTATATTTTTCAATCATCAAGTAATCTGACAATGTTGTTTTTTCGAAGATTTTAAGCTCGTCAAAACAGCCTTTTAAATTTTTGAAAACTCAATCAGGCATTTTTACAAAGTCAAAAGCTGCAGAAAAACAAAAAATTTTGATAACTTCAAATGAGGAAGGTATTATGTTAGAAGAAATATGTTATAAAAACAAGCAAGGCCTTAATTAAATTTATTAAATAACTTTTAAAAAACTGCGTAAATGTTGTTGAAAAACGTTTTGTTCTAGAGTACAAAACTCAGGAGTTTAGAATACTCATTATGCTAAAATTTTTGTAAAACTTACAACATCTAAAACCAAAATACCGTTGTTGTCTTCTTTGATTTGTGGTTCAAGACCAGTAATTTGCAAATTAAAACTTGAGCCAATTGTAAAAATCCAAAAGATGCATTTTAGAAAACAAAAGTATTTGGAAGACATTTGAATAAATAAGAAGAAAGCAAGCAAATATTTGATTGACTATCTGCAAAACAAAACATAAATGTACAGATAAAGCTTTAGAGAAAAGAGATCACACAATAACATCGACAATTTTTTGCAACAACATAGAATTTTTACAAAAATGGTTTACAGAAGATTTATTCTGTTTTCATAACTGATTGGTTCTTTTCGGTTACCGGCACTTCCACAATTTTTTTAGTGTATTTGAAACGTAGCTTATTGTCTCAGCTACCTTTCAAGTGAAAATTTTCTTGACGATTGTTGGAAACAGATGAGTAAAATAGAGTGATTTTATTTAACAGATAAGTAAATTATAAATTTCCGACGCTACATGCATACACCCCCCAAATCAACTTTTTTTAAAAGTCTTCCCAAAGATCCTTTATCGAATGAAAATGATCTCAGAAGCTTCAAAAAGATTTAATTTTTGAGTTCTGGTCTATAATAAATTGAGTTTTGGGGATTTTAAAATTTCGACCATTTGACTATTTTACCATGCTTTTTTACATGGGACTGGGCAAAAAGAGCCTCTAAATAAGTGCTGGAAACGTACTTTATTTGAAGATTTGCCTTTTATTTGGCTCAGCAAACTTTATTTGTCCTTTATTTTTAAAATGACGCCAAATTTTTTGAAAACAGTGCAAATTTTTAAAATTTTCTTGTTCATTTATGTCGTTTTCTCTGTTGTCAAAGGCAAACCCACGCCTTTGTAATTAGGGGTTAGTTGGCCATGGAAGAAGCCGATTCCAGAGTTGACATCAAACTTCAACCTCAGTTTTTGCAGACTCAAATAAGTCCTCAGAAGGCTACAAGCAGAACCTCAATTACTTCAGAAGTACCAAGCAGTCATGGATGAGCAACTTCAAAACGGCATCATCGAAGAAGCTGAAAGATGTAATGCAGGCATGGAACATTTTCTGCCACATCAGCCAGTTATTCGACTCGACAAGACCACTACCAATGTCAGAAATGTTTACGATGCCAGCGCCAAGGTCAGTGGCAAACCAAGTCTCAATGACTGTGCCTCTATCCAAATGGTAATATACGACCAATATTATCAACAATACCTTTTAATACAATAGGTTCAGCAGGAACGGTGTTTACCTGTGTTGAGGCAGGGTTTGTGCCATTCCCATCCTGTCTCTGTGTCGTTGGAGACCTGCATCACTCCCCAGTGGACCAGGGGAAGTGGCTGGGTCCCTTGCTGACGCCGGGGATAGACATGGCTGGGCGCTGCTGGTTTTTGCTGCTGGGGTCTGGCTATAGAAGTGAAATAGTTGAAATCTGAAAAATTATAGATTAGACTAATATAAAAATTTAATCAAAGTTATAAAACACATTAAACAAAAAAATCTTTTTTCAGCAGGTTTTCAGCTAAAATAATTTTATACAGTCAACCCTCGTTAATCCGCCACCCCTAGGGACCGGCCTCAGGGTAGCGGATTAACGAGGTGGCGGATATCGAGTGCGATTACCCTACCTTTACTTAACTTTAGCTTTTTTGGGATTATCGGGGGTGGCGGATTAACGAGGGTGTCTGTACCTTCAACATTGAAGACCTAAATCTCTGCAAACCGAAATCTCTGCACCTCGGTAATCCGCCACCCTGAGGCCGGTCCCTAGGGGTGGCGGATTAACGAGGGTTGACTGTATTGAATTTTTTGTACTACCACGAGTTTTACTGATTCCACTTCTCAGGCTTTGCTTAAAAATCTCGAGATCGACCCAAAATTTCTCTGATTTTCGAGAGTTTTACAGATTTTCCTTTTAAATCTGAGTATTGAGGTATACTTTTTTAGAAAAAATCAGTTTCTTTAAAAAATGACCAAAATCCGAAAACTCGGAAAAATTGAATTTTGATCATTTTTGCAAAAATTGATATTTTTCAAAAAAGTAACCTCAATACTCAAATTAAAAAAAAACTGTAAAGCATATTCAATATGCTTTACAGTTTTTATATATATTCAATATGCCATATTGTGTAGCTCTTGAACTACTCCACAACATGGTGCTAATGAGTTATTGTAACGCTGAGCATTCAATAAAACATTTGATCACTTAAAGTGATATAAATGCTTGCGAACTTCTCAAAGCAACCTCGCAATTGTTTAGAGCGAAACGCTGACTTTTATAAAAAATTATTCAGGTAAGTTTTTTTTGCCATTTGAAATAAGAGACTCAGGACTGAAAAATTATAACAAAAGATGAGACTTATCACAATTGCATAGACAAAAAAAAAATTTCCGAACTTTTGGCTCATTCGGTACATTTAGAGTTACATTTTGAGTTGTGACTCACATGCTTGAAATTGTATAAAAACAAGGCTCGTATCTCAAAATTTCACAAACAAAAGGACATTTGGTCAAAAAAAGGACATTTTGACCATTTTTGAAGGAAAAAGGTCATTTTATCCAGTGCTTATTGCCATTTCGAAGCGAAAAAAAAATTTTTTGGCTAAAATTTCGAAAATAAAAAAAGATTTGGGGTCCCGAAAAAAGGACAAATCTTTTAAAAAAAGGACATATACGTGCCCTGCATAAAAACAACAAAATAGGTCAAAATTTTTGGAAAATTCGAGTTAACTGTGTAACAACCTTAATTTTGAGCTTACAAATAAAAATTGTCGTGAACTAAAACCTTGTATCTTATAAGGTATATTATAAGGTTATTAATTTTTGTAACAACCCTACTCAAAATCTTAAAATTTTAAATCAGTTTTTCTTTTAAAATATATACTGCCGTAAAACCTCTATTAATAGACCCGGGTCTATTATTAGAAAACACAACTCCACAAGTCACTTGTGTTTTAGCTATGAAAAATCTCACATTTTTAAGTACACCACAACTCAAAATGTTGCTAAGATTCTTAGCCACTTAGCCTAAGAAACAGGGCTATTCTTTGAGTGGTCGTGTGCATAAAAAAGTTGGATTTTTCATAGCTAAAAACACAATGCCACAAATGACTTGGGGAGTTGTGACCCCTAATAACAGACCCGGGTCTTTTAATAGAGGTTTTACGGTAACGTAGAGATGGCTTTTATGTAGTAAACTTTCATTTTAGCGATGAACATATAGACCAACCATACCACGTGGATTGGTTTATGTGATCCAACTGGACAATAAAAATTTATTTATTTATTATTGAAGCGCCCTTAATCTGAGATATGCTATAAAATGAGATAAATTGAATTTGGGACTTGGCCTTATGCGAGTCGTTATGCGATGTGATTAGTCATTATGCGAGATGGGTGTCGTTCTAGCGGACTTTTCCTTGCCGCGTTATACAAATTCACTCAGTGATTTAAAAAAACGCTTATCAAACTAGTATTTTCAAAATTTCGTTGTACAATTTCTTCATAACTTGTTAAATTCTAAGTCTTTTCTCTCGTTTAGATTATCGAAGAATTTCAAAGAAAGAAACAATGGTTTTCGAAAATATTGTTGCCGATGTGTTAAATCGATTCTTGGGTGATTTCATAAACAACTTGGATCCTTCAAAATTGAATGTTGGAATTTGGGGAGGTATTATATGATTTTTCGAACTGTTCATATCTTGATTTCTAATATTACTTTTTTCAGGGGATGTCACGCTAAAAGATCTTGAAGTAAAGGAAACAGCTCTGGATGATCTCGATTTGCCTATCAAATTGAAATTCGGGTGCTTAGACAGTCTGGTACTCAAAATTCCTTGGAAGAATCTCTACACCGAGCCAGTCTTAGCGGATGTCGAAGGTCTGTATCTCATCGTCGTTCCGAACAAGGGAGCTATCTATGATGAAGTCAAAGCGAAAAAAAATGAAGCCGAAGTCAAGCAAAAACTGCTAAATCGTCTAGAAGAGAATCGCAAAGACAAGAGAAGTTCGATTTTTCAATTTTCTGGCAGACCAGATTTTCAATTTACTTTTAGAGCCAAAAGTTCCGGATGATGATACCTTTACCGAAAAACTTATTGCTCAAATCATCAAAAATCTGCAAATCAAAATTCGAAGCATTCATGTGCGTTACGAGGACAAGTATAGCAATCGCGACCATCCTTTTGCAGCTGGAATAACGCTGCAAGGACTCGATTTTCAGGTAGTTTTCAATTATTTTTCGGATATTGCTATTATTTCCTTTTAGACGACTGATTCAAACTTCAATACAACGATACACAAGGAAACCATGAAAATATTCTCGGTCTCTCTACAAAATGCCGTCTATTGAATTCATAACAGTGGGATGGTCTCTGATCTACAATCAAAAGATTTGCAGTTCTCAGGCTTCCATCGCTAGAAGAACGTTCTGACAAGTATAGTAAGCCTCTTATCGTATATTCACACTCTACATATTTGGTCCGATATCCGTAAGCACTCGCTTGACCTTTAATCAGAAGCCGGAAATGGATGGTTCAAACTGGTCGGTACCGAAGATAGATTTGATTATGGAAATGATCAGGCAAGTTCAATATCAATGAGGAGAGTTTCAATCCAGTGTCTCTTGCTACTTTAAAAGCTCCGGAAAAGTCAGTGGAATGTATGTAATTTTAGCTATTTATTATCTTACTTTTTCCAAATTTAGTGATCTCCAGCTCTGCGTCAAGCAAATCGAATTGCGTCGTTTCGTTAGCAATGATGTGTTTCAATGCATTTTTGACTTCCACGGGACAGATAGGCGAGAAACAGTGCAGGTCAGCGCTTGGTATATTGTGGGACTGCACCTGAATCAATTTCTTAACGATTCAAAGGTAACTTAAGTGGGTAAATGGAGATAGTTTTGTCAAACGATAATTTAGGGCCGGATTATTCACTTGCAAAATGTCAAGAGCAGTCGTCCAGGGTGCTATGTCTTCTCTTTCCATTCAAAGATCAAATTGCTCAGAGGTGACAGAGGTAACTCATGTCAGGTGCCGAATTCTCTCAAAGATTTGATTGGTCTTCAAGGAATGAAATCAGGTACTAAATTGTACGCCTGTACTATGTTTCTATATTCATGTGTTTTCAGTTAATTTGCATCTTCAAATTATATCCGATATTCTTCCGTTCGGTTCGAACAGTGGATCTTTTGTTGGAATCGCCACAGATGGACTTCACAAGTGTCAGCTGTGCATGCAAATGGGTGATGTGGCAGAATTTGGAGACCAGCTTAACGTTCACAATGCGTCTCTCGAATGGATTGGTAACTATTTAATTGACTTTAGTTGATTTTGTAATTTCAATTTGTTGTATTAAGTTATTTTACTCATCTCTTAAGGACCCGTGCTATCAGTTACCATCGTGTCAGGCGATCACTTCAGTGTTGAAAAATACAGCGAGGAAACAGGAGAGGAGTATTCTGTGGATGAGTTGGAGTATCCGAAAAAGGACGATGCCGCACTGCCTAAAGTAGCTTGATATAGTGAAGCATCTCTGTTTGAGCAATTTATGTCTGTTAAGTCATGTGGTTAATTTATGGCTTCAAATATATTGTGGTTATTATTTGTTGTTGTATGGACATGTAAATAAAAAAGATTCTTCAAGCCACATACTGGACGTGATGGAGTGTAATCCCATACATGTAATGAAGGATGTATGGGTATGTCTATTTTTTTTGAAAATTTATGTCTAAAAATTATCTCCTCAATCAAAATAAATAACTATTTCAACGCGAATTTTTTGTCACACTCTTACTATATTTCTTTTCTTAATTTTTTCGAGAAATTAATTGAAGTGAAAAGTAAACAATCGAAAATTGCTACAGAAATATAAGCGATAAATAAATCGATAAATGTCACGGAAATAACAGCGAAAAATAAAACCCGCCCGTAGGTAGGGCAAACACTTTTGTGAAACTCGCAACAGAAAAAGACGCTTCTTTACCTGTGTGAAAAGTGTTGAAGTCATTAAGGGTGAGGTATGTTATTGTATTTTTGTTCAGATTTCATAAATCTTAAAATTTTTTTGTAAGTGAAATCATCAAAAAGTAATTTTAAAAACTAAACGGAAATATTAGTGGGGAAATGAATTTAAAAAATGCTACGGAAGTATCAGCGGGAAATAAATCGAAAAATTCTACTGAAATATCATCGAAAAATACAACCCGCCCGTAGGGCGGGCAAGCGCTAGTTATAACAAAAGATGAGACTTATCACAATTGCATAGACAAAAAAAATTTTCCGAACTTTTGGCTCATTCGGTACATTTAGAGTTACATTTTGAGTTGTGACTCACATGCTTGAAATTGCATAAAAACAAGGCTCGTATCTCAAAATTTCAAAAAAAAAGGACATTTGGTCAAAAAAAAGGACATTTTGACCATTTTTGAAGGAAAAAGGTATTTTATCCAGTGCTTATTGCCATTTCGAAGCGAAAAAAAAAGATTTTGGCTAAAATTTCAAAATTAAAAAAAAGATTTGGGGTCCCAAAAAAAGGACAAATCTTTTAAAAAAGGACATATACGTGCCCTGCATAAAAACAACAAAATAGGTCAAAATTTTTGGAAAATTCGAGTTAACTGTGTAACAACCTTAATTTTGAGCTTACAAATAAAAATTGTCGTGAACTAAAACCTTGTATCTTATAAGGTATATTGTTGTATAAGGTGGCCAGCGACAGCTTGGGACAATTCAAATTGAGACAATTTGAATTGCGACAAATTCAAATTGAGAAAATTCAAATTGAGACAAAATCAAATTGAGAAAACATCAAATTGAGACAACATCAAATTGAGACAATTCAAATTGCGACAAAATCAAATTGAGACAAAATCAAATTGAGACAATTCAAATTGCGTGAAAAAATTTGCGTGAATTTCGAAAAATACCCAATACTTTTGAGAAACCCTGTATTTTGATCTGAAAAGAAATAAGTAAGTCAACTTTAGTTAAAACCAACTCAAGACTTTAGACCCTTTAGATGAGAGAAACTGTTAACTGCACGTTCAGAATAATCTTTCGAAAGGTGACAGTATAGTAATAGTTAGGATAAAGATAATTACAGGTGATAATCTTCTCAAAAGTATTCCTATCACCCAGCCCTAGTTATAGTCATAACCAGTCGCAATTCGATTTGTCGGAATTTGAATTGTCTCAATTTGATTTTGTCTCAGTTTGGATTGTCTCAATTTGATTTTGTCGGAATTTGAATTGTCTCAATCTCAATTATCTCAATTTGAATTTGTCTCAATTTGAATTGTCTCAATTTGAATTGTCCCAAGCTGTCGCTGGCCTATAAGGTTATAAATTTTTGTAACAACCCTACTCAAAATTTAAAATTTTAAATCAGTTTTTCTTTTTAAATAAATATTAGGTTGATCCAAAAGTTCTTGGGCACCTTGAAAAAATTTATTTTGCAAACATTGGAATGATAAACATCATGCTAAAATATTAACACGTTAATAAAAAATCGAAAATAAATTTTTTCAAGGTGCCCAAGAACTTTTGGATCAACCTAATACTGCCGTAAAACCTCTATTAATAGACCCGGGTCTATTATTAGAAAACACAACTCCACAAGTCACTTGTGTTTTAGCTATGAAAAATCTCACATTTTTAAGTACACCACAACTCAAAATGTTGCTAAGATTCTTAGCCACTTAGCCTAAGAAACAGGGCTATTCTTTGAGTGGTCGTGTGCATAAAAAAGTTGAATTTTTCATAGCTAAAAACACAATGCCACAAATGACTTGGGGAGTTGTGACCCCTAATAACAGACCCGGGTCTTTTAATAGAAGTTTTAAGGTAACGTAGAGATGGCTTTTATGTAGTAAACTTTCATTTTAGCGATGAACATATAGACCAACCATACCACGTGGATTGGTTTATGTGATCCAACTGACAATAAAAATTTATTTATTTATTATTGAAGCGCCCTTAATCTGAGATATGCTATAAAATGAGATAAATTGAATTTGGGACTTGGCCTTATGCGAGTCGTTATGCGATGTGATTAGTCATTATGCGAGATGGGTGTCGTTCTAGCGGACTTTTCCTTGCCGCGTTATACAAATTCACTCAGTGATTTAAAAAAACGCTTATCAAACTAGTATTTTCAAAATTTCGTTGTACAATTTCTTCATAACTTGTTAAATTCTAAGTCTTTTCTCTCGTTTAGATTATCGAAGAATTTCAAAGAAAGAAACAATGGTTTTCGAAAATATTGTTGCCGATGTGTTAAATCGATTCTTGGGTGATTTCATAAACAACTTGGATCCTTCAAAATTGAATGTTGGAATTTGGGGAGGTATTATATGATTTTTCGAACTGTTCATATCTTGATTTCTAATATTACTTTTTTCAGGGGATGTCACGCTAAAAGATCTTGAAGTAAAGGAAACAGCTCTGGATGATCTCGATTTGCCTATCAAATTGAAATTCGGGTGCTTAGACAGTCTGGTACTCAAAATTCCTTGGAAGAATCTCTACACCGAGCCAGTCTTAGCGGATGTCGAAGGTCTGTATCTCATCGTCGTTCCGAACAAGGAGCTATCTATGATGAAGTCAAAGCGAAAAATGAAGCCGAAGTCACAAAACTGCTAAATCGTCTAGAAGAGAATCGCAGAGACAAGAAGTTCGATTTTTCAATTTTCTGGCAGACCAGATTTAATTTACTTTTAGAGCCAAAAGTTCCGGATGATGATACCTTTACCGAAAAACTTATTGCTCAAATCATCAAAAATCTGCAAATCAAAATTCGAAGCATTCATGTGCGTTACGAGGACAAGTATAGCAATCGCGACCATCCTTTTGCAGCTGGAATAACGCTGCAAGGACTCGATTTTCAGTAGTTTTCATTTATTTTTCGGATATTGCTATTATTTCCTTTTAGACGACTGATTCAAACTTCAATACAACAATACACAAGGAAACCATGAAAATATTCTACAAGCTGGTCTCTCTAAAAAGCCTTGCCGTCTATTGGAATTCTAATAACAGTGGGATGGTCTCTGATCTACAATCAAAAGATGAAATCCGTGCAGTTCTCAAGGCTTCCATCGCTACTGAAGAAAACGTTCCTGACAAGTATAAGTACAGTAAGCCTCTTATCCGTATATTCCTTAAAAACATCTAAAACTTCAGTATTTGGTCCGATATCCGTAAGCACCGCGACCCTTAATCAGCCGATGATGAAACTTGGATTCAAGATAGATATTTAGTAAATTATTTCTATCCGTAAAGCGGATGCCGGTTTTATTTCCGTTTTTAGACACACCATGGACGAAATGGAAATTCATAAGACGTTTGTGTGCCACGCTTTCATCACTGGAGAACGTCTGGCTTTATCGTGACAGATGTACGGGTTATCCTCTCGAAGCACAAGGAAATGATGGGAAATTGGGGCTTAAGCTATCAATTATTTGCTTTTGATTCACATTCAAAGTTAATCGCTTGAAAATTTCAGAATGGTCTCTGAGCTACCAAGAAATAAAAGCGCCGAAGAGGACAGAGAAGTGTATTTTCCTTGAGCTAAAAAAAAAGAAGTCGGGCTTTCTGGGGCTTGGTGCAAGCGGTGGAAAAATGGTGGAGTTCAAGAGCATTCAAGCTGCAGAGAAAATAGCGAGCCGTCTGGCCAACGCATATGATGTTTTCGCTTAGTCATTCCATTATCATTTTAATTATTGAATAAATGCTGTTCTGTAATTGTGGTTTAAAATGGCCAGCGAAAGTGTGGCACTGATGGCGTTTTTCGTATGCTGTGAACGCCCTTCCGCTCTGTCTTCCACTTCCACATGCGGTACGCATTGCGAACAACAAAATGCGACTGCGTACGGATGAATAACGAATCATTGTGTACGTAGTGTCACTCTTTTTTGTCACAGACTCAGTCAAAACCACAGAGTATCAAGCTTCACTGCTTCAGATCTTGAGAATTAGTCGAAAACTTTTTTCTTTCATAATATTTCTTCTATGACGTTTCTACCATATTTTGAGCATTCTTGGTAAAAATTATTTTTTTGCAACAAATTTTGCCATGGGGAGGTTCCAAACAATTTTGGTTTACCTTGGTCCCCAAAGACAAATTATTTTTGGCAAAAATGCTCATAACATGGTGAAAACTAGGCTTGATCCCGAGACGGGAATCCTATAGGATTCCTGGTTTGGGAATCCCAAAAATTTTAGAAATCCCGATCACGAATCCCGCCGGACCCCTAAAGATCAAGCCTAGTAGAAACCAGTGCTCGGAATTTTTGAATTTGGTCGTACTCGTACTTCATACCTTTCGTATTTAGCGTTCTTATTTCGTATTCGTACTCGTACTGACCTGACTCATAGACCACTAACCACTAGGCCACTTGGTCTATTGCAAATAATAAGTTTTTAAGTTTTTATTATTTTTAGAAGATAAAGAATGACAAAAAATTACATTTTTAAAAAAGGTTGTTGTTAAATTTTTTGTTAGAATAATGTTTGCAAAATTTTTGACTTTAAAAAGTTTGCAGAGGTTGAGCATTAGAACTTTTGAGATGCTTTCCTGAATTTTGTTATGAATTTTAGAAGTCGTAGCTTGGATCTGTTCTTATTTATAAGATATGTCTTAAATTATGGGAAACCAAATGGCTCAGGTGTTGTTTTATCAAGGGTGACGGTTTATCGAGACTAAACTGTATAAGGAAACATAAAAAACATCAAAATACTTGGATACTTAATCTAAATAATAAAATTTTGAAAAAAAACTTTCTCAAAAGTTTTCCCAGCTATGATGTGAGAGCACACGAATCATGTTTGCACAGAAATTCACATTGCCAGATTCTAATACATTACTATCGATCACGAAAAGCCCTTTATTGAACATCACTACCAAAAAAATGAAACCGAAAATCATTCAACAAAATTGTCACCAGGACAGTTAACTGTCTCTTGCTGATCCTGATTTTCCACTGATTTTCTGGATACAACACCTCACTTGCAACAGATATGTTGGAATCATCAGAAATTCATCGGATCAACACACGAACAGCTTCTTTGTCGGCCATTAAGCATGCTGAAAACTGGATTGTGTCCAAAGTGCAAAAAAAAACAGCATACCTTCTAGTTATGACCAGCACTTCCTTTGACTGCCAGATGAGTGTAGAAGAAAACACTAACAACTAACGTGTTGATGACAGCTGCACCCATGTCCAATCAATGCTTAATGCGCTTGCAGAAGAGACTTCGGATACATCATCAAAACAAGCGATTTTCTAAAAGCAATACATACATTAATTGAAGTCTGGCCAAAATATTCGAGATTTTACCTTTTACGACTCAACAATATTAGTGAAGTCTGCAGCCAGTTCATCTGGGCTGCCATGCGCTTGTATTGTAATACGTATTACGAAGGAGACGGCTTTACGAAAATGCTTCCAGTCACATATAATGCTCTTTCTTAGCTGTAAATGCAAAGTTGACCTGCTATGAATACAATCTGGCGATTTACCTTTCGAGTTGTTGACAGATAAGCATGGGATTTGCTTTGGTGATTCACAGGTTCATAGCTGCTTGCTAAAGTTTAGCTCTAATTAACGTTTGTCCGATTCCTTTTTTTATATGAACTTCCATCTTATCAGAGTGCTTGGCTAAAGAAAAAAATTATGAGGTGATGTGATAAGAAATCATACACTAAAACTCACAGACACACCTGGTCAAACTAGGAAAAGTTTGCTTACACAATCGACCTCCACGCATCATCATTGCTTGTTCAACAGCTTCAGTTTTTGCTCCTAATTGCTTCTGCTTCTTGAGCGCTTCATTCCCTCAATATTTTCTTGGCTGCAGCTATACGAATTTCTGAGAGAGACAGTGGACCATTTGGATTGCTTGAAAATATGGAAACTTTTCATAAATTACACCACAGAAAAAAGTGCAAAACCACAGAATTTTTAGCACAATTTAATACTAAAATGTAGCCTGTATATTCAGCTACCAGAAAAATCAGAACGAATTTCGTAAAGTCAGAATTTTTCAGAACTAGAGACCATTTAAAGCAAACAAGTTTTCCGAATAAAAATAGGGAGTTTTGTGTTTTTCACCAAACTTTTGTATGAAACACCCCAAACTTGTATTTGTCGCATGCATCCTTGGTACTTAAACGTCCCAAATTTACCCCTCTATCAGGTCTAAGGTTTGCTTTAGCAAGTTATTGTCAAAAAAAATCGGCGTTAATATCAATCAAGTCAAACGAATAAAAAAAATTCGGAGATTTTCCCAAAAATATCTTCTAATTTTGTGATTTACTGTGTTTTTTGGGCAAGTGATAGCTTGTTCGAAAGCGCTGAATGTGCTGAATTTTTCAGCAATAAGCATAAGAAAAGGCAAAACAAAAATTATAAAACTAGAATCGATAGATAAAATAAACTCCTGAACGACCATTTTTTTAAATTTTGCCTTTGGCGCCAAATTTTGATAATGCATTATAGTGCAGTTTTTGAGGGGCCGTGTCCTGATTAATGATGATTTTGGAAAACAATTCTGATTTTTTAAGTAACTTTTTCTAGCAAAGACTTCTAAAAATGCAAAAATGAATTATTAATCAAAAAATGAATTCTTTTAGCTATTCAAAGCAGCCACTGTTTCCGAAATTTATCTGTGATATCAGAGGAGCGGTGATTAACTTTAGCAAGGTGTTCAATGAAAGGTTTGTTTGTTTACTTCAACTATTGTCCTAAGAGAAAATGCAACACAAGGTATTTTCGAAAATTTTTATAGTGCTGATCCCAATCAATGTTATTTTTTGAAAACTAAGAGCTTAAAAAACAGTCAAAAGAATGCTTGCGCCGCAAAATAAGTCACAGAAATGTTTTTACTAGTATACCGTATTCTCTCTAATAGAGCACCGCCCTTTAGGGCCAACACTAGGGGCTAAACCATGTTTTATTGCATTTTTAATAGAGACAGAAATTTTCAAAAATGCGATGCGCGATATGCGATATTTTCGGCAGTGAGTAATTTCGATGCGAAATGCGATATTTTGAAAAGGATGCGATGCGATATTGCGATACGATATATCGCATCGCATCTGTCTCTAATTTTTAACACGAAGCCAAAAATTTTTTCGGTGGTTGAAAAATAGAGCGCCATGGTGCTCTATTAGAGAGAATATGGTATGCTCTTTCAAAGGCTATACAACCTATTAGATAAGAAAAAGATTGGATACACCGAATGGATATATTAAATTACTGAAGTTTGCATAAGTGACTATAAACATCTTTTTAGCCCATGTTCATTGGTATTATCCCTATGATTTTAGGTTGAATTTTCTTGTTTTTTAAAGGCTCAGGCGCAGACTTGCCCGGTGTACGTTAGCACGGACTCAAACGTGTTTTTTTGACTATGTAAAAGTACATAGAACATGTTTTAGTTTGTTCTGATGTAGAGTTGACTATCCCACGCCTTAGCTTGAACCATAAAAATGTAAGATAAGAAAGAGGATCAAAAGTGTATCCAATCGGTGTATCCAATCAGTTTTTGTACTCAATCTTCAGGCAGTCTTTCAGAGAACCATTGCCGTCTACGACCATGGCAATTTAAATTTTTTTACTCCAAAAACATGCAAAAAGTTTTTTCAATTTATATCTAGTTTACACCACTAAAAAACTACTTTCCACCAGTTAATGAATGGCCAATTCAAATTTAGTTTTTTTAATTCGTTTTACAGCTCTATTTTGGTGCCATTTGATGTCTTAATATTTAAAGTTTCTGTATTTATTTAAGCAAATGCAAATTCTGATTTTCTAGGTCATGATACTGAATCGGAAGCAGTGGAAAATCTTTTGGTTGGACTTGAGCACTTTGCTGCTAACAAAACAAAGGCGAGAGAACATATTTTGGAGGGCATTGAGCGCAAAAAACCTGTTGAATATCTGGCTCGACAGACAACGCGAGAAGAACTATGGCAACAGCAAAGAAGAGAATGATGAGACCACAGAAATTGATTACATAATGGCAGCTCTGGCACCGAATACCAAATATTTTTCGGATTACCGACGCCCAGCCGAGACATGTAAGACAATTTGGGCTCTGTATGTGTTCATACAGACGCCGGAAAAAATATGCCTTGGTCCCCCTGTTAATTTTTTTTGCAAATGTTTGCTCATCTAATTGTCCGTGAACCATTTAATAGCAGGCATTCTAGTTCTTGTGTTTGAATTAAATAGTTTTTTCTATTAACTTATAAGTATACTGATCCTTTTCAATGGAAAATGTGCTGTTTTTGGTCGTGCTCCTGCCAATACAGGCCCACATAGCAATCGATTTACTCTAGGAGTAGTCTCGTAAATTTATATTTCTAACACGCAAAGTGCATTTTGATTATTTTTAATCAAAAATTAATAAAAAAAATTTTTGAAAAAAATCAGCTTGGGGGACCAAAACCAATTTCCTAAATAGACCATGGCGTTGTGGAGGTATTTGGTGTGGGAATCAACGCAGGTCCAAACTTTGATGCCGAACTTCTCCGCCTTGCTTGGGATAAACATTCGGAAGCTGCACCGCCCTCTGAAACCCACCAGCGTCTCATCCACAGTGACGAATTCTCCAGGCTTGTAGTTCTCATTGCAGTTGGCCATGAATTTATCAAACACCTGAAAATATATTCTTGCTATTTACAGTGTGCAAAAATTAACCTCTCTAATTGGTGCCAATTTATCGCCCTTTTTCCGCTTAAGCTTGCTGTCAAATCGAATTGCGCGGATGAGGATTTTGTACCGATTTCGGGAGAAAGTGAGGTGAGCGGGAAGCGAGCCAGACCCAGTAGCAAATATTGAGTCGACAGAAACTCCTTGGAAACCGCTTATACCAAGGTTTAGCCACAATCCAAGAAGCTATACAATAAAAATTTGAAAAAAAGCTAAGAAAAAAGCTAAGAAAAAAGCATTATAACATACTGCTTTCATCTCGTTTTCATTTGTAGAACCTTCGCGCTCAAACTTCTTTCTTAGAACGTCAAACTCCCCATTGTGAGCTTCACAATACTAAAGAATTGTTTATAATATTTTACTTGAAAATTTAGACTCACATTTTGATAATCCCCACAGAAATAAAACAGCCAAACAGATCTGATCGGAGTCAGGATTTTGGGCTCTTCAGGCAAGGATTGTAGGGCGTAAATGTCTCAACTCTAGGTGGCGGATCGACTGTCCAGGTTCCTGCTGTCGATTCATATCACTCTCGACGACAGGCGGGTTGCAAGTCCGGCAATGGAGATTCGTCATCCTCAAAGTCAGAGACATCATCATCATATTCAGCTTCACTTTGCTCATTGTCACTTGAGCCAGAAAACTCAAAATCAGTCATGGCAATTAGCTAAAACAAAAATATACACAAGCCCAAAAAAAAATAAAAGTAAATAAAACGAAAATGCGTGGGAAGCAAGTGATTTTTTATCTTATATTATCATCACGAAATCTCTTATCTGCTGTTTAGGCGTTAATATCCCAATATTTTCTAAGACAAAAATGGTGCAAAAAAATACTATCCGACGCAGTTTTTAGCGCTGATTCCGAATCTGCTCTTCTTTTCACGGTTACAGATTTCTGGTGGAAAATAGACCCATATTTTCGTCGGAAGGTCGATTTTTGAAAACGCTGTCCCCGGCTTCTTTTGCATTTTTAGTGGCCATATATTTAGCAATATGTGGCGCGTGATAGCGCGTTGAAAAGCGCAGAAACAGAGCTTTCTAATGAGTATAAGATAAGCGTGTGCTCCCAACAAAAATGATACAATCCATAGGAAAGTAAAAAAGGGTGTCCAAAATGGGACACAAAAACTAAATGGGGGTCATTTGAGGGGATTTTGATATCTAAAAATTGCTGAAAGTGGGAAATTCGTGTTCAGCAGGTCGAAAACCCCCCAGGTGAACCGTTGTCCCGGTCGGCCTTTCCCGTGTTAAGACATTTAAAAATAAATGCGAAATTGGCGATTTTCAAGCAGATCCGATTCTGGCTTTTTTGGAAAGAAAACCTTGATATTTTCAATGCAGGCAAAAAAAGGCTGATATGATGCACTAAACAATTTCGATAAATGCCTTTTCATCAATGAGATAAACACACTTTCATATAAAATGAGTGATTCACTAATTTTGGCTTTAAATAATAGCTGATAATGTTTTTTGAAAAATGCAAAATGCAGCAATGAATAAGCTGTCAAGTGAGGAATAACTTGCCTTGAAGCAAAAAATAAAATGTTTAAAACTTTCATTATTAAAAATATAAAAAATTGAAAGACCTACTTAGTAGTTTGAGGGTTAAATTTATTTTTTGTTGAAAAGCTCTAGATATAAGAAAAAATTCATTAAATTTCAGCTCTTCCGATCTGCAAATGACCTAAGCAGTGCGAGCCTGTCTATTGACTTTAAATTGAAGGGCGCAAAAGCGCAAACAGAAGTCCAACAACTCATAGTACAAAATAAGGCTGAAAGCACGAAAGATGGCGAAGAATTCTGCATCCTGGTGGCTAACGAAGAAGAAAATAGAATGTTGCGACTGAGTTTTACACAAACATCTACGAAACCTGTCTTCTTCGAATTTTTTAAAATAACTGTGGAATAAATATTTGTTGGTTGCTTTTGTTATACGTTTTAAAGTTATGAACGTTGATTTTGAGGACTGGTTACCGTATTTCAAGGCTATTGCCTTTCGTCCCTTTTTTTATTTGAAAAATATGCTGAAACGTTAACGCAGCATTTTTTCGACCTTTTACCTCCCTTTCATCAATCATTGCTTTATTTATATGGTTCTAACATTATTATTAACTAGTGAGTCAAAAGTTCATAATGGATTATTGAGCTCATTATTTAAGGCGTTGGGGCGTTTGGCCACTTTGTGACATTTTTGAATTCGCGCCTTTTCTATTTTTTTAAACAAGTTTTGCTCGGCTATCACGTGTCGTAAGTACCCGGTGCCAAAACCCTTTTTTCTTTGCATAACCAGAAGTAGCCTTCTCGTTTTTCAGTCGAGACACGTTGTTAATTTTTTTGGCTACTTCTACGTAATTTCTAGAAAATGCTACGTTAAAATTTTCACTTAACGTATTGATTGTTATTTTTTTACTTGCAGTCAGGGGCATGGTAGGCATTGCAATTCATGATGTGCTCAAAAATATTGTTCTTGCTTCTTTAGTTGTTTGGGAAAAACGCTAGCATCCCCTAAGCTTAAAAGACCTTAATAAACACTTCATTTCAAGAAATTCTAGAAATTTTTCGGCATTTCGAATGAAATTTTGCACTGGGGAGCTGTTGGCCCAAAAATTTTTTAGTTATAGTTGCTTTTGATTACTATTTTTGATATTTTCAATGTTCTCAGAACACAGCAATTTTCTTATTCCAATCACATTTCCTTTATTAACTTTCAACAGGAACATCAATAACGGAACATTGAAAGGAAAAAACATACACCAGATTGCGGTTGGCATTTCTTTTCTTAACCTACAAAATCGAAGTGAGCATTTTGTTACCTGATCAAGGAAGTAGAAACGCCAAGCATCAATGGAGTGTGTGTCTTGAAACAAGAGATTTAGGCCATAATTCAAGATAATTATTCAATAAACACTCACTGTCGTTTAGCAAGTTGACGTTTCAAATCGACTACTAAAAAATTCAAATTTAAAATATATTAATGACAAAATGAGACTGGTCTCGCATTTCACAAACTGTTGTGGTCATCAACTTTCGTAGTCGTTCAAGTAAAAGTGTCTATCACCATTCAGTTGTATAGGTTAGTTAATTAAAAGGATTTAGTAGTTGGTGTATATCACAATTTGGCCTTCAGAAGGTTCTACTATAGTCAAAATGACTAAAACAAAGCGAGGCTGGTTCGACTATCAATCAAACCAGTTGCCAGCCATGTTTAAGTTCATACCTAAGTGCCCTGGCCAACTAAAGCTCTATATACAAAACAAAAAAAAAGTTACTGAGTCATCGGCAGTTGTTTTTTTGTCCAAAAACCTCAATACCTCTAAAATTTTACTAACATCTCAATTTTGTGGTTATAACCTTTTATAAAAGGTTACTGTAGCTTATTGTAAAACCTTGTTTGATGTCAGTTTATTTAAAAAGATATCAACATTGAAAACGGATAGTTTTCACAAGAGAATTTCACATTCTAGTGTTTTTTGCACATACAAATTACAAAAGTAACAAATATCTGTGTGGGCCTTAGGGTAATGATTAGTTCATGACAGTTTTTTTTTGGCAAAATTTATTAAATTAAAATTTATATTTTGCTCACAAATAGTCAACTTTTGTTCACTTGTAACGTCAAAACAGTTGACTATAATTTAAATTTAACTGTCAAATAATTAACTGTATTTATGTTTGATTTCAGTAAGAAAAAGTTTTAAAAAATTCTGTAAAAATCAGCCCTAAGCTAATTTTTTACTATTAAAAAGACATTTCTGAACATTTTTTGAAAAATGGATTTTGTAAGAAAAATTTTCTTCCATATTTCAGGGATATTTACTTAATTTCCTCTAATAAACCCTCCATCACGCCACGCCACCACGGTTAGCATGGAAAATTTTGTCTCGCTCATCTTTTTTGGTAGCTCGAAAATCTCGCCCGCTAGCTCTTTAGTATTCTGCCGAAACTTTTGACCCTTTTTGACCCTTTGAAGGGAGATCTTTAATACCAACTTATTAATTATAATAATAAGTTATTTTTCAGCTATACAACAAACCCAGAAAGGACCCCTGTAATCGGGCTATGACATTTCAATAAATATGAAAATTACTCTCATTGGGATTGGTGTTGGGCATATTCGCTCCGCGACACCAACTAGTGATAACCAAATAAAAAAACATGAGAAATTCTACCTAGTTGTGGGAGTTAATATCAATCTCATTTACCGTATGTCTTCTGATAAGGACCCATGGGCCTTATTTTTAAACACATCTTTGGAGGTGGGGTTTTAATAGAGGATATACGGTACTCACAAAATATATTAACCAATGCTATATTATTGGTGGAGAGGTGCAATTATACGCATTTTTCATAAAACTATATACAGGGTGGGGCATTTCAAATGGGTCAACCCTTAAACGACTATCGCAGTTGACCAATTGGAATTGCTGAAATTCGGATTTGCGGCAGACCGACGTGATGAGACTTTAGAGCATTTGTCCCAGTAAAAAATCTAATTTTTACGGCTGTTCTAATCAAAGAATAACAAAAGGATAGGGTTGTTTGGTAGTTTTTGTACCGTTTTCTTTGAATTAACGCCTTTGAATTTGATTTATTTTTGGATGTTTAAAGCATGTTTTTGATTAATTTAAATTTCGACGAAGCCTTAGGTAAAAGCAATGTACGCAAATTAATCAATTTTGATAACTTTTGTTTATATTAAAAAAAAACAATCAAAATTTTGGCTCAAATTGAGGTCCATGTTGAGTACTTAAAGATTTTGAAAATCGAAAATTGAAAATTTTTCTCTAAAGGTATTAGCTGACTTACTGAGATTTCAAATAATTCAACCAAACTCTATAAAAAATATGAAGTCCTCAAGTAGTTTTACGACTAAAATCTTACCGCTTTTTGACTCCAAATTTTGAAATCTTTAGTCAAATGTGAATTTACAATGTTGTTAGAAAATAGGCAAGAAATATGGTCATATTGGTCAAAAAATAGTGCTGTGAATATCGATTACAGTCGAATCTAAATATAACCAACCCTCCTTAAAAATAATAAAATGTGAGATTCAGAGTTTTTTTAATATACATGTTTATGTCTCAGTCATATCTAACTAAATTGACGCGAGTGATAAACATATTTAGAGAAAAATTTTCAATTTTCGATTTTCAAAATCTTTCAGTACTCAACATGGATTTTCATAGTTAACGTTTTAAACATTTTTCACTGTCTATTCTGAGTTTAAGGCTACACCTAAGCTATTTATCAAAATTTTTAGTTAACCTTTTTTGTTTAGTTAGCTTAGTACTATGCTGTTTGTTTTGGAATGTAGTTAGGTTCGTGCATGAATGTGCATGAATGAGGATTAGAGATTTAATTCAGTTTTTAACCGAAGCTTTTGTCTTTGGTTAATCTATCCATATGGTTTGTTTACACCTTTTAATATTCCGACAGTTCACACCCCAGAGTGAACAACAACAGTCAAACAATATTAGAAATAAAGATGACAGGGAAGTTACTGCGGTTCTATGTAAGCCTCGTGTGCAGGTTGGTTTTTTTGTATATTTTTATAATAGATGGTTCTAAGGTCTTTGGTGATCACTTAAATTTTTCCTACTTTTTTAAGTTTGGGTATTAAAATACTTCTAATATAAAAATATCAGTGCAAAAAAATTACAGGAATACACAGGCCTTGGCGTGTTAAGGACGTGGAGTTTAGCCTCTTGTATCTTCCAGTCTCAAACTGAATTCAGATTCATTGCAAACTTCTTGGCCACCGTGGGATTAGAACTCTTTTTAGCAAACTCGACAACCTTCAGCTTGTAGGATACTTTGCCGTGTACAACTTGAGCTTGCGAACTATCTTGACTCCTTGCTGTTCATCATCCAATCTTTCATAGTGAGCGATTAGATCAGGGCTCGCAGATCGTCGGATTTATCAGAAATGTACTGATTTTGGGGTGTCGAATCTGATTTTTTTTCAAAATGTCTTATTTGGCAGAAATGTATTGATTTCTGAGAGTGTCTGATTTTGTCTGATTTTCAACAATTTAATAAATATTAAAGTTTTCACCCCGTCGTTGTGAAAGCCTTTTGCTTCATTTGTTTGATTTGTCATTTTTAGTTGTCTAACATGGCTCTTCCAAAACGCAAGCAACAGTACAGCGCCGATTATGATAAGCAATTTGTCGGGATCAAAAATGGCAAAGATGATTACCAAGTATTCTGCATTCCTTGTAAGGACGACATCAATCTTCAAGAACAACAATAAAATAAAAAAAGATACAAAAGTTAACCTAAAAAATTAAATGAAAAAAATAAACGGTGCACGTCAATACGCAACCTTCTTGTCCACTTGATCAGTGATGTGCCAGCTCTGGCTCCGGATGTGCTCCGGCTCTGGCTCCGGCTCCGAGCCGAAGCCAGAGCCGGAGCGAAAATTTTGAAATCTCGGAGCCGGAGCCCGAGCCGGAGCGAAAAATTTGAAATGTCGGAGCCGGAGCCCGAGCCGGAGCGAAAATTTTGAAAACTGGGAGCCGGAGCAAAATGTTGAGTTTTGTTCTCAACTAGCGAAATGCAATGATTTGGCGCCAAAATCTAAACTTAAAATTAGTTTTTTTTTAGATATTAGCTGTAAATTTTCAATCAAGTTTGAGCAACAATGAAGCTTGTTTGTGTTGTTATTTTTCTTTGCTTTTTGCAATGTCTTTCCTTTTTTCCTTTTCTTTTCATGACAGATTTATTTTTGAATAGAATTGTCGTTTAATTGTCATTGTTTCTCTGCATTTGGGGAGGGGTCGGCTTTTTAAAACAGGGGGCCTTTTTGTTCAATCTCCGTCCAGGTGGGGAATTTTTTTTCGAGTCTGAACCAAAATAAAAGCCGCTGCTGGACTGAACGTTTGGCGATATGAGTTGAGGCATTCGTTTTTCAAGCCTTTAAAGAGCTTGGGTGTACCGGACGACTCTAGTATTGGAGTACTGAGCGAAACTGAAGTGGGTGAGGTGCCGACCGAATGCGGTGTAGATCCCTCGTTTGGTGTACATCCGAAATGAGCTGTGTGGTGACCCATCTGATGTCTGGTGGATTTGGATTGGCCTTGCATGCTGCTAAAGTCTCGCTGAAAGATGGTGAGTTTCTAGTAGTACTGCGCTGCTAGTGCCTCTACCCTCTCAACCCGTGAAGATCGACAAGCCTCTGGGTTTGGGAGTGGAATGAGCTTTGTTTTCAATGGCCTCGCTCTTTAAAAAAGATGTACGAAGTTATGCGTGCATGCCTCATACCGAAATGGAAGAAAGCATAGAAGCAAAAAATGCTGAGGAGCTGCAAGAAAGAGGCTGTGTGGCTACTACGTGTATGTTCGTGTATTTGTCAGTGTGACGTATTTGATGGTAATAAAGTGACTCCTGTGGGTGGAAGGGGCGCGTGCAAAAAGATAAAGCCTTATAAACTTCACTAGTTATCTATATGCATAGTGGGTGTGTTCTGTTGTCAATATATGGTGTATCCGGTCAGTTTTAACTGGTGGCCAAAAAGTTCTGCAACAAACTTTGAGATCTTTTTTAATAATAAAATTTATTTCACAAAAGCATGTTCAACCACTCATTTTGTAGCCTTAATCTTTCTCTTTCTAATGGTATATTACTTTCCCCTTTGTGCTCATTGTTTGGTTGAATAGCGGCTCAAAGAAATCAAAGGAAGAAAAATAATCTTTGCAAAGCATCTCGTTTGTTTATTTTCTTCTCTCGACATGTTTTGGTCCCTATTTCTCATTATTTTCTTTTCCCGTCCATTTCTCAGTTTATTTTTATTCTTAATTTGCATATTTTTAGCATGACAAAACTTGCTCGCCGGTTTGCGGCCAATCGCCACCGCAACATTTGGATCCACCAACATTTTCCCGACTTCATCAAGGTTGATCCCCACTGGACCAACCCAACTGGTGATTGGCCACCCAACTCACCCGACCTGAATGTGATGGACTACTTTGCATGGCCCTACCTCGAGTCCAAGGCCTGCTCCACTCCACACAACTCCATCCAAGCTCTGAAGGCATCGCTGGTCAGGGAATGGGATGCCATTCCACAGGAAATGATCCAATCTGCCATCAACGACTTCCCAAAAAGATTGAAGAAATGTATCCAGGCCAGTGGCGGCCATTTTATTGAGTAAAAGAAAAAAGCAAATATACCATTAGAAAGAGAAAGATTAAGGCTACAAAATGAGTGGTTGAACATGCTTTTGTGAAATAAATTTTATTATTAAAAAAGATCTCAAAGTTTGTTGCAGAACTTTTTGGCCACCAGTTAAGACCCTTTAACACGCTTTTTAGAGAAAAAGAGGAAATTCCCATGCCGGGAATCGAACCCGGGCCGCGTGTGGGTGAAAACCACGAATCCTAACCACTAGACCACATGGGACACATCTGTTCACCATTTTATTATTTACCTCTCCAGACGTCAATTTGAATATGTTTAGCAGGGGGACACACTGGTGCATCATTTGATTAGTTAGCAGTCTAAACCAATATAGAGTCTATATTTTGCGAAGCTGTTTAGAGCTCTACGGATCTTGCTTTTTAGATTTTGAATGATCACCTAAATATCTCGACAGCGACCCAAAATTTCCCGATTGGGGGGTTTGGTTGTTTTAAAAATAGAGACATGAGGGCTCTGTCAGAACATTTATGGTAAATGCAGAAAATATTAAAAGGGAAAATATGTAATAAATGCTTGGAATCATTTTGTTTTCATTTTTGAACAAAGTGGTTGTTTGTTCATATTTATTCAGCATCGATTATGGCATGTCTTGCCAAGAAGCGACGCCTCATTCCTCTAGATCTCAAGAAGCAGATCATCGAGGCTTTGTTGAAGAAGAAACCGAAAGATCTCAACGACCTATTTAACACTGTCTAGACGGAATGAACTAAAGGGAGCGTCTTATACAGAATTTTACGCTGAACACGATGGCTAAAAAAAATTTGCAAAAAGATGATTTTGAATGGGTAAAACAGCATTTAAAAATAGGTAATTTTCACCTATTCCTAACCAGTGTTGTATGATTCTCCGGCTCTGGCTCTGTTCTGGCTCCGAGCAGGAGCCTGAGCCGGAGCAAATTTTTTCAAGTTCAGAGCTCAGAGCCCAGAGCCGGAGCAAATTTTTTCAAGTTGTTCAAGTTGTCAAGTTGCAAGCTATTATTACAGCTTATACATTTATTAATGCATTTGACAACCGCAGTGAAAAGTTGAAAAACAAAAAAAGGAAATTCCCATGCCGGGAATCGAACCCGGGCCGCGTGGGTGAAAACCACGAATCCTAACCACTAGACCACATGGGACACGTCTGTTAACCATTTTATTATTTACCTCTCCAGACGTCAATTTGAATATGTTTTGCATTATAAATCATAAAAGGCATTTATTAAAAGACCATCAACTCATTTCTACCGAAATTAATTTGTGGAATATCAAAAATGGTCATTTTTATAAGTAAAATTATTATTATAAAAATTATTGATGTGCATTTGGCTAAAACCAATACCCCAATACAATATTTTTGGCCATTTTTGAACCCAATCCCAAAACCGATATTTCAAAACAGACTAACCTAAACCCAATTATCCAAAATACAGGGTGTTTCGAAAAATTCGCACACTTTTAAACGGCCATAACTTTTTTTCTAGGGCGATTTTTAAAATTCTGTAAACGCAGATCGAATCAGTTTTTGATGACAATTTTTTTGGTATATAATGTGAAAATCACGATTTTCGCTTGGCCCCCTGTGGTTTGGGCGCATCCCATGACCAGGACTGAAACCACAGGGGGGACCAAGCGAAAATCGTGTTTTTCACATTATATACCAAAAAAATTGTCATCAAAAACTGATTCGATCTGCGTTTACAGAATTTTAAAAATCGCCCTGGAAAAAAAGTTATGGCCGTTTAAAAGTGTGCGAATTTCTTGAAACACCCTGTACAATAGTTTTGACCCAAATTGGACCCAATACACCCAATACCCAACACCCAATACCCAGTACCAATAAATTGCATTGCTACCATCGCTTGCAATAGCTGTCTGCTCTAAGGACCCAATAATGCTACCCAATATTTTTCCCAAACCCAATCCAAATAACCAATGTTTCAAAAAGGACCCACTCAATATCCCAATACACTATTTTTGACACGAATTTGACCCAATACATTAAATACCAATATATTGTATTAGGTCCATCACTAATAAAAATGCGGTCAAAAAGGGTTAGAATAATAAAAATCTCAGGATTTTGACAATTCCCCCAAATTGGTGTTTTCGCCCTCTGTTAACCATAGTAGTATGGTTCCCCCTTTTTGTCCGGGTAGCTGGATGAGCGGAAAGAAAAACATTGATATTTGAAATTTTTTATACGTCTTCACTCATTAACCTCTTTCAAATATTGTTTTATATCCTCGCAGAAGCAGGTACTTATTTCCAATCTTTTTATTCATTTCAAAACTTAAAATACTCGAATTATATATTTTCAAATATTCCGAGAAACAGATACTATACAAAGGTAATTCTTCGTATGTACAGCGTGTGTCTTCTTAAGAAACAATAAATTTTGAGAATACAATTTTTTCTCAAAACTTTCAAACCCATCTTTGTTATTTAATGAACACGAAAAAAATGAGCAGAAAATCACAGAAATATGAAAAGAGGCCTATAAGGAGCCTAAGCCTGAGCCTTTTTAAACAAAGCTGAATTTAGAATAACTTTCTTCTTACACGGGAAAGGCACGACCACCCCGTGGCCTATTGAAGAACGTTATATACCAAAAGATAGCGCTGACCGAGCTTGTTACTGGCCCGCGATCGAAATTAGGCCGAGATATTCCTTTTTTTGAAATCGTAAAATTTAGCAGCTAGAATATAGCAACAATTATCAGCAGCACTAAACATGTCAGTATGGGGCGGTGGGATCGTTGCAGACGCTATTTTTCATGTCGCAGGTTCGACGCACACTCGGATAATTCCCCTTTTTTCTACCTTCTTTCCGCTAATTCAAATAAATTTGGACAACTATCAACAAAAACTCCATCTCACAATCACTTAACTTTTTTTGACGCTTTTTTATTGGCAATTAACAAATAATCAATGGCAATGCTTATCCACAACAAAATGGTCGAAACAGATGTACTGATTACAAAAGGAGCAACAAATAAAGCTTATGTTTCCACAATTCGGCTCCCCACAATTTTGGGACACATTCGGAGGAAAGCAAACTTCAATTGGTGTCAGGAATTGTACTTGGCCATCAATGTAACCACAACTGAGCCAAGAGTACTGCAGAAAGTCACGGAACATTGGATTGCAAAATTGGCAGTAGACCACTTCAAGCACTCGAAGAATATTGTCTCGTTGATGAATTTTGAAAATGAGCTCATTTGCTCCAACATAAGAATGAATGCGACGGACAAATCCCTTAACTTTTTATCAAAGCTAAGTGATTGTGAGATGGAGTTTTTGTTGATAGTTGTCCAAATTTATTTGAATTAGCGGAAAGAAGGTAGAAAAAAGGGGAATTATCCGAGTGTGGATCGAACCTGCGACATGAAAAAATTTTACGATTTTAAAAAAGGAATATCTCGCCCTAGACTGCTCCATAGGAAATTTCGATTGCGGGCCAGTAACAAGCTCGGTCAGCGCTATCTTTTGGTATATAACGTTCTTCAATAGGCCACGGGGTGGTCGTGCTTTTTCCGTGTTAGTTAACATCTTGGGTATCTTCTTTTCAAGCCTAAGTTTTTTTTGTCTATTTAAGCAATTATACAAATATATTTTTAGCAACGAAACAAATATTTAGACCAAGGGGGGTCATACAAAATATATATTTTCGTTCTTTTCTAACTTTTTAATTGTTCTCACTTTTTATAAATTTTTAATGTTTGACAAATTTGTTGTAGAATAAAATTATTCATAACGAAAAGGTAAAATCCTGTAGTCTGAGTGATATTCTTTTCTATTAAAAAGAGAGTAATTTGAATATTGATTTTTTAGAAACTACTAGAGATTCCTCATTTGCTAGGATTCTCTGAGAGGTAGTTACAATAGTAGAGCCTTGTTCTAGTACTTGTCTCTTAAAAAATTCATGTGTAAAAATAGAACATGTTTTACACTCCAATTTCATGCCTCGTAAGTTAAGTACGGTTTTCACAGGGCTTCCATAATTTATTTTCAGAAATCAGATAAAAAATTTAAAAAATCAGATTTTTGAACTAATAATCAGATTATTGAGTATTTCTGGTAGTTAAAATCAACCAAATTAAAAAAATAAGATTTTTGGGCTAAAAATCGGATTACTAAAAATTCCTGGTGTCTAAAATCTTACTTTTTCTAATTAATCAACCCAAATGGAAGCCCTGCCTAAACACTTTTTTTGCTCAAACATTTTCATTTAAGGCTGTTTTAGGTATTTTTGACCAAATTTTTTTAATTTTTTTTAACTTGTTTTACGTATTAACTTTTTTGACTCATTTCCCTGCTGTATTTGGTTTTGTGCTGAAGCGCATGTTAGGTCACAATTTAGTGGACATTATCGGGCAACTTTGAGATGTAGGTGAAAAGACGTAAATACAAAAAGTAAGTTCCCATGCCGGGAATCGAACCCGGGCCGCGTGGGTGAAAACCACGAATCCTAACCACTAGACCACATGGGACACACTGGTGCATCATTTGATTAGTTAGGTGGCCAGACTTTAATCTAGCTTACATTTTTTTACATAACAAATCTAATAAAATAATATTCCCCGAAATAAGCGGCGCGTTGAAACATTTATAACACTTAGCTTAGACCTAATTTCCTCTCCGCTGGCGGGGCGGGGAACTTTAAAAAAAACGCACCCTTTGAATTAAAGCATCCCTGAGGCCGATCTTTCAAATAAGCGAGGGTTGCACTGATTTGAATAACCTCACTCCAATATTTTGAAAAATTACCCGGAAAAATTTCTAAAGTTTTTTTCAAACGCAGTAAAAACTTTTTTTATACCTCTTGTCTTAAAATCTTAAATTTGCTCAAACATTTTTATTTAAGACACCTTAAGTCTATATGGCCTTTTTGACATATTTCACAATTTCAGCCTTATTTTTTCTCGAATAAAAGTTGAAACGGCGGATTTAACTACAAAAAATTTGTTAAAGCCACCTCGTTGTAGCGCTTTTCAAGGGCTTTTAGAACCATTACGCAAAACTTTTTTTGAGTCAAAGTCTGCTTAAGATCAGTGGTGCACCGGCACCGAGTGCCGGTGTGGCACCCGGTGCGGAAAATTTTGAGGGCCGGTGCGGATGTTCCGAGATTTACATCACTGCTTAAAATACAATTTTAACAAAGTAGAAATTTTGAAAGTTTTAGCGAAATTCGGAAAAAAAATAATTTTCCAGTTTTTTCAGTTTACTTAGTTTAAAAATTTATATTTCAGCAATTTGTAATCAAAGACCAATTCTCAAACATATATTGGAAAGCGCTGGAAAACCAGAGATGCAATATGGCTTTTACTGAGATTATTTGTGTACACACATGGCTGTTAATTTGGATTCTTTTAATGGCACTACTGGAGAACCGTTCCCATTTTTGCCTTGGTCCCCCTGTTGTTTTTTGATAAAATAAATGAAACAGCAAAGCAAGCCAACACAAAATCTTAAAAACTTCGGGAAAAAAATGTTTGGAGACTAATAATTTTTGAAACTATCTTTTTCAAACACTAAAAATCAACAGGGGGGACCAAGGTAAAAAATGGGAACGGATTCTCCAGTAGCACCCTTTTAATTGTTAGTAAAAAAAATGCTCTGCAAGATTTTATTTTGTGTGTCAATTTTCTTTTAAAATTTTCAAAATAGTTTTTTATTCAAAATTAAAATGCTTATACCGTATTTCTTCTAATTAAACGACATGCCGGTTTATTTTTCAACCCCCCTGAAAATCTGAAAAATTTGGAGTCAATCTCAAGATTTTTGAATGAAAATTAAAAATCGAAAAAGCGAAATCGGTAGGGCTCGTGGGAGTTAAGAAAACGCAGAAAAGAGCTTTGCGAAATATTTACTCTGGTCCGAGATACAGACCCTCCAAGCATAGTTGCACGTGCGTCGGCGCCCGCACCGGTCTTTTTTTCAAATCGTCGCCGGCGGCGATTTGAAAAAAAAACCGGTGCCGGCGCTGGCGCCCGTGCAACTATGGTCACCTCAATGCTAACAGCTGGAAGAAAAAGTCCAACAAAACCATTATTGTTAAAAAGCAAAACCATGTTGGTGTATAACAAAGAAATGATTGATGCATGATTTTGTTTTCCGCCCTTTTTTCTAATAAACTTAAAAAATATTTTTGCAAAACAAACTTTCTGAAAAATTTATTCATCATTTCGGCACCCGGCGCCGATAAAAATTAAGTGCCATACTTTGCTCCCGGCGCCGATTTTCTGAAAACACCATTCAAAAACGCCGGCGCCGGTGCCGAAAATTTTTTCCGTGCAGCTATGCCTCCAAGTAGGGGGTGCCGGTTTATTAGAGACTGCCGTTTAATTTAAGGAAATCCGGTACATCGTTTTAAATAGGAGACCCGAGGCTACAAAATAGTACATTGAGAAAAAAAAATTAAATAGATAGCAAGCGAAAATCATTTTTTTGCCCAAATTTGGCCAGAAAAACTAAGACGATATGCGTTTATAGAAACCCAAAATTCTATCTGCAACAAAATTTATGGCCGTTTAAAAGTGGCCAAAATTCTTGTTACACCCTATAGTTTCAAAGAAGTATGACAACCAAAAAATCAGCTTTCCAAAGTCTCTAAAAAGCAATGCTTATTAAAGCTTCAAATTGCCGCCTAGAAAAGAAGGAAGCTGTTTGAGATTTTATTCACCCAGCTTTGACTCATTCTTTGAATGAGAAGGATTCTGTCCAAATTCTAAATGTTTTCAATTATCGACTTTTTTCGGTCTACTTTTTAGCCAAACTTTTCCATGAATGTTTTTAATCGCCTAATTTTTTTTGTATTTTTTTTAGTTGTCTATCAAAAATATTAGATAATTTCCATTACTAGTTTTTTCAAACACAATTATGCCAATTTTTGAAAAAAACAAATAATTATAGTTTTTGTGCTGCCTGTTTTATTGGAAGTACTAAACAGTAAATATTTGGGATTTTTTAGTCAATCTGATTAACCTAAAAGTATTTTAGACAAAAGCTTTTGGAAAAGCGAAAAATACCTGACGAAGAAACCAACTTCTTGTTTTTTTAATCTATATAGTATTTGGGTCGGGTGGGTGGGTCACACTTTTTATGAATTATCAAAAAATATGGTCATAAAAGGCTCGAAAATTTCTGTTGCAGGATTTTTTAGATTCGCCTTGATGTCAGCTTTCGTTTAAAAAAAAGAGCGGCGAGAAAATGGCATTTTTAAGAGGGGCGTTGACAAAAGTATGCAGGCCATTGTCGAGTTTTCCAAAAAATTGACTCTGGGCTGAGATATAGGTCCTCAAAGTTGAGGGCAGGCCTTATTAGAGGGGGGCCTTTTTAGGAAATACGATAAGTACCAAAATGCTTAAATTTAAATTTTTTGTCGTTTCAAACAAGGAAAAGGAAAGCGCCAGCCGCATTCGCGGCTTCAAAATCCTTGTTTATAGTAATTTTTTAGTATTATTTCACATAAATATAAATATTTAAAGTGAAAATTTGTAGTTCTACAGATTTCGGCCATAGTGTACAATGTCATTTTTAAGGGTCATACTAGAGCGTTACACGGAGAAAAGACCAGCAAATATTTTCTTCCCCGAAACATTTTTACAAGCGTTCTCATCTAGATTATTTTAAGTTTTCTGCTTAGTTTTTAAAAGTAGTATAAGGTCATTGATATTAGATTTGACGCAGGGCGAGTGTAAAGTAGAACGATTTAAAGAAATTCTGGAAAAAAATTTAAAAGCTTTGAATACATCGAGCTATTATCATTTTTAATTAGCTGAGTGGTCTAAGTAATAAAATAAAAGGTGTTTAATGTAGGCATCGATGCACTAAAATAGACTTTGAAAGCCATAAAATTGCACCAAAGGAGATCACTCTAAAGTAAATAGTGTAATAAAAAGCTAATCAATATTTTTTAATCATAAGTTTTTTAACACAAAATATTTATTATGCTAGCATTTCATTTTTTGTTAGTAAAAGTGGCTTTTATTTGGGAAAGCACCTTAAATGTATTTTTTTGTATTTGTTGATTACTTTTTAATTCATTTTCTAGTGAATCTTCTATTATGGAAAATTATCCGTCAAAAAGACTAGATATACTCAGGGTGACCAAATTGCCATTTTTTGAACAATTACCACCTTTTGAACAAATGAAAGGTGGCATTTTTTTGAAAAGGTGGCATGGTGACAAAAAAGGGTTCTTATCCTTTATGCCGACCCCACCCAAGTTTTGATTGTTGAACTTTATTTTTATTTTGACACAAATAAGTTGATTCGCCTTTTTGGCGGCATAAAACATGCATGCATACCAGAGTTTCTTTGTGCAGTAGGACCACACTGACAAAAATTTGTTCAATTTCCATACTTTTAGGCTATTTTCTACGTCCCGGTACCCTTTTAAATTAGGGTGGGGTCGGGATAAAGGATAAGAACCCTTTTTTTGTCACCATGCCACCTTTTCAAAAAAAAAAGTTGCTTACAATGCCACCTTTTGGCCGTGGATATATCCCTTAAATTTGGTTACTAACTAATTTTTAAATCTTGTTACTTTACTTACTATCGGTATAAATTTCGTTGTTTGAAAGAATCATGCAATTATTTCGAAGCCATGATTTATGATCTCCCTAGTTTGCTGAGTATCCTGTATAAAGTATTAGAAATTTTTCAAAATCAGTTTAGACTAAGGTTGTTAAAAAGTTTCCACTCAGGAACACTCTCCCTATTTTGGAAAAAAGTGATTTATGGGCCCGTTTAGGAGGGATTATGCTCACATTTTGCTGGAAAATATTCTCTAAACATACATTTCATATCTTAGATTGTTGTAATTTTTATGCACAAATTATTAAAAATGAAATATGCAAATTTGAAAAAAAAACCTTTGCTTATGCAAGAGCTCAAGTTTATCAAATTTGAAAAGTATACAGGGTGGTCTTTTATAATCTCCCTACCGTATTTCCTTTAATAAGCGCCACCCCCGACTTTGAGGACCTATATCTCAGCTCAGAGAAAAAAATTTAGAAAATTTAAAAAATTTGTTTATTGCATTTGCTTAACTCCCACGAGCTCTACCAATTCTGCTTTTTAGTTTTTGGTTGAGCACCCAAAATTTTCAGATTTTTGGGGGTTCGAAAAATAAGCGCCCATAGGTGCTTTTTAGAGGAAATACGATAGTTTGTTTATGCCATATCTTTTTTTATTTCCGGTTATTCGGCCAGATCTTTCTTTTATTTAAAAGAGGAGACTGTGGCGGATCGAATAGTACCAAGCCTGCTAATAACACTTTATGCTGGATACTTATCAAACCTTTTTCGACGAATAAGGCAAAACCATTCAACGCAGCGGAATAGTTTCATCCAGCCAATTCCGAACAGCGACAACCCAGTCTGGTTGTGCGCCATTTCGCATGAAGCTGGTTGAAGTTTGGCCACACTAAAAGCATGATATGAATATGCAAAAATTTGTTTTGTTGATTTGCTGAGTATCCCGCATCAAGTGTTTCAGCAATTTGGGGGCCATTCGATCCGCAACAGTCTCCTCTTTCAAATAAAAGAAAGATCTGGTCGAATAACCGGAAATTAAAAAAGTTATGGCGAAAACAAACTAGGGAGACTATAATAAAAGACCAGCCTGTACAATATCGACAGTTTACTCTAGCTGTAATTTAGCAACAAAAACTGCATTTTTCGTATAGTTTTTTTGAACGCCATTTCTCCTGCTTTTTTTACAAAAACGGCCATGTTATCACTTGTTACACCACAAAGACTTTCTATTATGAGAAAAAATCATTTTCATTGACGCACAAAACTTTAAAGGCGTCGTTGATAAGAAAAAAATGTATACATTTAATTAAAAAAAAAGAACAGATCTTATTTGCTTTTTCAAATAAAATGTTTTTAACGAATAATTATTTTTAAGATTAAACCGAGTGTCTGATGAGTGCTAAAAAGAACAAAAGAAGACTGCAGGCTAACAAGAAAAGAGCCAAAAGTGTTGACCTAATGCACAGATGCGATACTCCTAATAATGCTAGTAGTAGTGTGCATCCGGGCACATCCACTCCAAATGCTCAAATAGGAGTTAGGAAGGATGAAAGAAAGTAAGTACCCATGTGGTCAAACCCAAATAACAGAAACGACTTTTTGACGAGTGTCTAAAATACCAAAACATGCATGATTGCAGGATTTGCGAAATTCTGAATGCCTTTAAAAATAGAAGAATTTAACAAAACTCAACATCTTTGAGATACTCGAAGCAGGTGCATCAAAATCTAACAGACTGAGTCAAATTTTGGTTTGAACATTTCGCCCTAAAGATTATATAAACATTTTTGGCACGCCAAAGATTGGGCCATTTCAAATTGGGCTCAGTCAAATTGGGCCCCTTCAAATTGGGCCAAAATCAAATTGGGCCATTTCAAATTGGGCTCAGTCAAATTGGGCCCCTTCAAATTGGGCCAAAATCAAATTGGGCCATTTCAAATTGGGCTCAAATTGGCCCTTCAAATTGGGCCAAAATCAAATTGGGCCATTTCAAATTATCAAATTGGGCCCTTCAAATTGGGCCAAAATCAAATTGGGCCATTTCAAATTGGGCTCAGTCAAATTGGGCCCCTTCAAATTGGGCCAAAATCAAATTGGGCCATTTCAAATTGGGCTCAGTCAAATTGGGCCCCTTCAAATTGGGCCAAAATCAAATTGGGCCATTTCAAATTGGGCTCAGTCAAATTGGGCCCCTTCAAATTGGGCCAAAATCAAATTGGGCCATTTCAAATTGGGCTCAGTCAAATTGGGCCCCCTTCAAATTGGGTCAAATTAATCAAATTGGGCCCAAATTAAATCAAATTGGGCCTTCAAATTGGGCCAAAATCAAATTGGGCCATTTCAAATTGGGCTCAGTCAGAATTGGGCCCCTTCAAATTGGGCTCAAAATCAAATTGGGCCATTTCAAATTGGGCTCCAATTTGGGCCCCTTCAAATTGGGCCAAAATCAAATAGCCATTTCAAATTGGGTCAGTCAAATTGGGCCCTTCAAATTGGGCCAAAATCAAATTGGGCCATTTCAAATTGGGCTCAGTCAATTTGGGCCCCTTCAAATTGGGCCAAAATCAAATTGGGCCAATTCAAATTGGGCCAATCACCCAAAACCCAAAATCAAATTGGGCCAATTCAAATTGGGCCAAAATCAAATTGGGCCAATTCAAATTGGGCCAAATTCAAATTGGTTTGCCATTTCTGAACAGTAAAAAATGCTAAAGTGGAAAATCGAACAAGTGATTACATCCGTTAGCACAATTCAACTGAAAGCAGTCAAAATAGTGGCCCGATTTGACTGGGCCCAATTTGACTGGGCCCAATTTGAAATGGCCCAATTTGACTGGGCCCAATTTGAAATGGCCCAATTTGACTGGGCCCAATTTGAAATGGCCCAATCTTTGGCGTGCCACATTTTTCACAAAAAAACATCTTTTCCGACGTTATTCTTAATCCCCCTCAACTTCCGCGAGACAAAAGTCGCAAGAAAAATTTCAACCGGTCTGTAATAAAAAATTTTGGCGCTACCGGAGTATAGTAACAAAAATATATATTTACAGACAAGCTACACGTTCTTCGCCCTTTTTTCCTTGTTTTTCTCGCAACGAGTCAGACCAGAGTGAGAGTGAATCAGACAACGTGGTTTGTCAGCAGGCCTTTAACACTACCACAACAAACACTGTGCTGCGCTCCTCCTCCGCCAACTCGTTTCTCTCGCCGTTGGAAACTGATTTTATTGGCTCTGACTCAGACTTCAATTTTGACGATGATTCCCCATCTGAGTTGACCTTTCAGAGGCTCAACCACGAGGGCATGACTAGTGCAGTTGACTATGCAACAAATATTCAAAGCACAAGCTCCAATCAGCCCAGAAATCATCAGCATTCTAGTTTTTTCCAAGTGGCCAAAGAGATCAGCACGAAATTGGCTTCCACAGTCGTAGCAGGTACCTACTTTTGGTCCCCTGAATAAGGATTTAAAAAAAAAGTTTCAGCAGTAGCTACAGCTACTAGATCAAACACAAGTTCTCCGGCTCCTGTTATTAACAAGAGCTTAGTAGACACTCAGGTACATCCAAGAACAGCATCCACAGGTACGGCGCTACAAATGTCTGCTGTAGAGACTACCGATGGCAGAGTCTTTGCTACGGGTTAGTTTATTTTTTTAACCCTCAAACTACTGAAATTTTTAGACCTTAATTAGACGGCATAGGTCTTTTCGACCCACACATCATTTAATTTAGATTTGTACTATTATTTATCTGTTTAGTTATGTGTTTGATCTGTTATTCGAAAGCCTTTAATATTAGGAATTTTTGGTCAACAGTATTTCACAAAAAATTATAAAAAAATTATATCTGAGACACAAAACAATCAGATCCCAAAATTGACTATTTTTCGAAATTTCTTTTTTTGGCGCCGACTTTTTCTGATTTTGGGTCCACCGGCTAATTGCGCTTTTTATGGCCGAAAGTGCATGATTTTTCAATCATGCACTTCAACATAATACATTAATAGGTATTTGGGCAGATCACATTTGACAACCCATCGTTTGGGCACCGGATTTCGGACCTAATGTCAAAATCCTATATTTTTTCACTGTAAAGTGAAATTTCTCAATATGTTACTGTTTTTGCATTTTCTCTTCACTGTGCGTGCTATTGTTGTCTCTCTTGGCAAGTTTTTGAAGATAGTTTTGACGACTGGATCTTACCGCATAAAGAAACTCTGGTATCCTTACTTTTTTTTCATGCATCCAGTGAAAAATAGTAACAACTCGCTATTTGAAAACCCACTAAGTAGTTTAAGGACTAAGATGAAAAAAAATTCTGAAAAAGTACCAGTTTTCCAAAATAGATGTTAGATTTACAACAAAAGATGCTAATTTTCCTCAAAAAGTCGCCAGAACCTCTATTCATCCAATCATAAATCGCACCAATTGGTATGGCACCATAGCACTCTCTGTGTACAAAAATGCCTTGGCTCCCTCTGCTGTTTTTTCTGATAAAAAATAACAGAGGCCAAGCTGTTTTCATTCAAAAGTATTTTAGACACAACAAGTGCACTAGTGACATTGGTATCGTTACCATGTGACCGAAAAGTTCGCGGACAAAGTTTAAAGCCAATTTTTTCAGTAAAATAAGAATATTGGTATCATCAGAAAGCCCTTGTTCTCTTCTCTTGAATAGTGTATCGCTTGTCGTTTTACGTCAATAAATTCCATGCTTTAGAATGTCCGATCTGAGAGCAGGCATTGTGCGACTTTGGGAAGAAGGGAAGAAGCAAAGTGAGATCGCTCGTGACATGAATGTTCCAAAGCAAACAGTTTCGGATGTCATCAAGCGATTTCGTGATTTCGTGAAACAGAAGACAGAGCAAGAAGTGGGAGACCAGCTACAGCAACCACTCCATCCGAAACTGTTTCATATCACGATCTCACTTTGCTTCTTCCCTTCTTCCCAAAGTCGCACGATGCCTGCTCTCAGATCGGACATTCTAAATCATGGAATTTATTGACATAAAACGACAAGCGATACACTATTCAAGAGAGGAGAACAAGGGCTTTCTGATGATACCAAAAAATGCATTTATGTTCTTATTTTACTGAAAAAATTGGCTTTGAACTTTGTCCGGGAACTTTCCGGTCACATGGTAAAACACTTAAGCATTTATTTTCAGACATGAACCAAAAGTATGCCATCCACACCATTGTGGAGTACACCAATGCCCTTGTGCCAGATATGGTCAGTATCAGTAATGCACCCTATTACTGGGGTCGCATGGACCGTTATGAGGCTGAACAGCTCTTAGAGGGTCGACCTGAAGGTATATTTTTGCCAATACCAAATGATAAATACCGCAAATACAAATGTCATTTAAGGAACTTTTCTGCTCAGAGACAGTGCCCAGATTAATTATTTGTTTTCGATTTCGTTCCGTCGCTACAAACGAACTCTGCATGCTAGAATTGAACATTTGAATGGGATGTTTAGCTTTGACATCACTGACAAATCCGTGTTCTCAGCTTCTAAAATCACGGATGTCGTCGCTAATTACAAGGACCCTAGCAAGTGGGTGGTACTTACCGTATTACCTGTAATAGCTCCCCCTGCTCTAATAACTATCCCCCTTAACTCTGAGGACCTATATCTCAGCCCAGAGTCAATTTTTTGCGAAGCTGTTTCAAGCGTTTTCTTAACTCGCGCGAGCTCTACCGATTGCACTTTTCAGATTTTAGTTGAGCACCCAAAAATCTCGAGATCGAATTCCAAATTTTCCGATTTTCGGGCATCCAAAAAATAACTCCTCCGGGGGAGCTATTAAAAGAAATATGGTAAACATGTAGTATTTTAAAATCAGTATTCAGATGCTTGTTCTTTGAACCTCTTTTGTCCATTCCAATGTGTCGTGGCTTCACTTTCAGTCTTCAGGTTGGTCTATGATACAATTGTTTTTCATTTTTATCCATTTATAAGCTTACAAGTTTTTTAGTTTTAAATCTAAAAAATTTCCAAAATTTCAAACGTTTATAATCTTTTTTGTGACGAGATTTTCCGACAAAGGTTTTAAGAAAAACTGTATTTGTTAGTCTTAATTTTATATTGATATCTATAAACTTTAATATTTCTTTTAGCATATGATGTCAAAAGTATGATTTTCGTTAGGCTTTGTGGGGTTTAGACTGCGGTTAGATATCTTCTCTTTTGGTTTCATTTCAGCTTTTGGATAAACCGAAGGCTCAAAATGGGACAAAAAAGAAGATGCTTAGGCCAAAGCAAAAGAATAACACCAAAAACCAAGAAAAGAGCCAGAATTGATTCTTACTCCCACGAGCTCTACCAATTCTGCTTTTTAGTTTTTGGTTGAGCACCCAAAATTTTCAGATTTTTGGGGGTTCGAAAAATAAGCGCTCATAGGTGCTTTTTAGAGGAAATACGATAGTTTGTTTATGCCATATCTTTTTTTATTTCCGGTTATTCGGCCAGATCTTTCTTTTATTTAAAAGAGGAGACTGTGGCGGATCGAATAGTACCAAGCCTGCTAATAACACTTTATGCTGGATACTTATCAAACCTTTTTCGACGAATAAGGCAAAACCATTCAACGCAGCGGAATAGTGTCATCCAGCCAATTTTTTAATTATCTTATGGTTATCGTCCTTTATTCACAAGCATTATTAACGAGCGATACTGAAAGGCAAATTTGGAGGATAGAGCTCGGAAATGTCTTCAGCATAAATGAGAGTAAAACCAGGTAGTCCCGATAATGCATAAGAATTTCTATAGCCCCAGAATTTTTAACCGCACTTGCCTACATAGTGCTTCAGAAAATATAAAGAGACTAAGCGAAAATCGTCTGTTTGATGTTTTATTCCAAAAAAGTTTCACTCGGGATAAATCGGTTAAAAAATCACTTTCTGAAATCGTGTCAGAAAAAGTGCTATGAAATTTTCAGCTCGATTTTTGAATCCTTTTGCCAGTTGTCTTTAGTCAATTCAGTCCGAAACATCGCAAGGATTCTGATTTCGCCCATCGTTTTTGTAAATGACAACAGTTTTGCCGTAAAGACATCAAAATCCTTGCGATGTTTCTGACTGTACTGACTAAAGACAACCGGCAAAAGGCTTCAAAAATCGAGCTAAAAAAATTATCGGACGAACTTTTTGGGGTGTCGTTAAATCGAGGGTTGACTGTATCTATAAACTTTCTTTCAGCACCTGTGCCGTTCGACAATTGCTAGCCACTGTGACTACGCATCTGTTGCAGACCTACCACTTCCTTCACAGCTGAAAAAGTTTGTACGAGAGTATCACTACAAACAGCCTGTCCGAGTCACAGATCAGGAGTGAAAACAGGCTTTTGGAGCCTAAACTAGTCTAGATGTTGGAGCCTAACAGATGTTTTTTTGAACGCTTACTAGCATTACTGGTCTTGTTGTTAATAATTTTTGGGTATATATTTGCTTTAAATCTTTTAAAAACTTATATTTGAATTTTTTGAAATTGTGTTAAGCGTGTTTTTGGTTTTTTCTTGCCTTTAGTTTTAAATATTTATTTAGTATGCTTTAAATCCCAATGTTATCTTAAGTTTTGCAGGAGTTTGTATTAATAAAAGTATCTTTATATAATTGTAGCATTTTTACGCAAATTGGGGAACAAAAAATTTCAAATTTTATTAAAGTTTGAGGCTCTTAAAAATATCTGCTCAGAAAAATTTGCTAGTCACAAAAATGAAATAAAATAAATAAGAAATAAAAAAAAGTTAGGGGCTAGACACTTTTTCATTTCCATTTTGAGACCTTTTATCAAAGCTGATTTCTCAGTTTTGTCCCAAAAAGTGAATCTATTGCAAGTAGCCATTTTATACAGTGCTTATTGAATTTTAAGCGTCGAAAATAAAGATATTAATCTCAAAAGTTTTAAAAATCTCCAAAAGGGTCCTTAATAAATAAAAAAATTCAATAAAGTACGTTTTGCAGCCCTGCCTTGTTTTGAGCGTAGACTGTTAATTGTTTAAGCTTCACTATGTATTTTTTCATTTTAATAACATTTATCATTTGAAATGGCATATAAGACACATTTTTAAAATATGGATGAGCAAGGTGAAAATTTGAGCATTCTAGAATAATAGTAATACTAGCTTGCACCTAAGATCTTTTATTTCTGTGACAGGCAACCAGTTCGGCCTTGCAATCCATCAATTTTTCAATGGCGTGGTTCTCGCAGGTGGTCAATAGCTGCTTCATGTCAATATATTTGTAGGCCACCCAACTTGTGCCGATCACCAGAACTACCAAAAAGAGTACAGATAGACACTGTTTGACAGTGAAGTTGGTCTCAATCATGTTAATGCCATTGGACACACATTGTGGCATGGAATATTGGACGCTAGTGTTGACTGGCACAGAAGGCTTCACCACTGGAGAGTTGTTGGCAAAATTATTAGCAGCTTGGGTGGGGGAAGTTGAAGGAGTCACAGAATATTTTGGTTTGAACACAGTAGTCATTGTAAAGCACTATGCTAAAATATTTTAATTAATTAATATGAAAAAGACTGGGCGTACAAACTACTATAATCGGTTTGGAACTTTTGTTACCTTTACAAAACTGAGCAGATTTTTGACTATACTTGGATATACCCCAACTTCCCAAATCAGCTCTTATTAAAATTGTTCCTGAACACCCTATATCGACTCAAAATTACCTAAAAAGTTTAAAAAAGGCATTATTTTTAGATTCTGGTCCATATAAAATTGACTTTTGAACATTTTGAAATTTTGACCATCTGACAGTTGTACCACGTTTTTCAAAAACTCCCTTAGTGGGTTTGGCTTGATGGCTTGGAGTTGAGAGGCGCACACACACATGCCTTAGACACAAATCACTCGAAAGTGACTCTGTATGCATACAAACATATGCATACTAAAGGTTCTATATGCGGCCGGTCCAATTAATCAAGACTACGACTTCAACATCTTCCTTTTTACACGAAAGTGGTCCTTTTAGTCCCTTTCCTTCACAATACAGCCATAAATCCTGGGTGCTTTTAAGTGGCCTCAAAACTCAATTTTTAATTGACTAGAACCTAAAAATAATGCTTTTTTGAGCCCCGTTTGGAAACAATTTAAAAAGTTGAGGGGGACATATTTAAATAGCGTCAGATTTTGTTTTGACCCTCATATTTGTAAATGTAAACGCAAAATACGAAGAACCGGAAAATCTTATAAAAGTTATAATAAACCTACAAACAACTTTTTTGGCTTCTTTAAAAGGTACTTATGCAAATTTACATACCAGAAATGCATTAATATTGCACATAAAACATGTTTAAGCGCATCCTAAAGTATGCTGGCCTATCCTGCGCCTTACCACAAGCAAAAAACAACAAGGGGACTAAGGGAATATTGAACATTAAAAGGCGGGCCGGGATAAAAAGCGTATTCTCGAGCAATTACCCTGAAAAAACTTAATAAAAAGTACTTCAGCTTTACACAACTAGGAGTAAGGTTTTAGAAATAAGCCACAAAACACTTGTTTTTAATCTTAATATATGTCAGTTCTTAAGATAATTCAAAAAAATCTTTTTATTTCGGATACAGTCGAACCTGGATATAAGATCACTCCGATAAAAAAGCAACCTTGATATAAGAGCACCTTGGTTTAGTCCCGAAAGTTGCTCTTGTATTTAAAGTCATTTCTTATATGAGAGCGCTTTTGGCCGGTCTCAAGGGGTGCTCTTATATCTAGGTTGGACTGTATTTTAAAGAGAGAACATTTTTAAATCTTGTACTTCTCTATTAACTCTCCATCGGGAATTATTTTTAAACCCTCCTTCGAAGGTGAGGAACTATTAGAGGGTGTTGAGTTATGAGAGGGAGGGGAGTTATTTTTTAACAAAGATTGCCGTTAGAAATTTTTCAGTACTGAATGAAACTTTAGTCCCCAAAAATCTTTTTACTTGTTCATTTTTTGGTTGCCTTATTTTTTGTTGTTTTGCTGCTTTCAAATAAAAAATTTTAAAAACTTTAGCTGCATAAATAAGAAAACCGTGCAGTCATCAAGAAGCGCTCCTGAAACTGTCGAATCGGCGCGCAAGAACGTGATCAAATCCGCTGATCAAAGTTCAGCGTCGACAGAACATGCACCAGAGAATGAATTGGCAAGGAAAAGGAGCTAAATCTACAAGCTTGAGTTTTTATTTGTGCCTTGAACATGTTTTTAAACTTTGTTTCTTTTAGAAGTAACAAGTTCGAAGGATCCAAAAAAAAGCGACTCGATGGTTTTAATCGACAAGTGAGCAATCCATGCTTGATGTGGAGCTGGCAGGCTGGATTCGTAAAAAGAGTAATAACAAGCATCCAATGTCGCCCCGTATCATCATTAACGATAAGGTCAACATGGCAAGAAATCAGCAAGGAAATCATCAAGAAGTCGTTTGAAGATGGTTTCAAGTTGAGTTTGAACTAATAAAAAAATAAATAAATTGTAGATTTTGTTTGGTTTTTAGCCTGCGCAATTACTACAGCAACCGACGGAACTGAGGATGACCATATCAACTGCTTTAAACCAATGGGATCCATCAGCACAATGGAACTACACATTCTCCGCAACATCAGGGCACAAAACTTACCGAGGGATGGCCGCAACGGCTACGAAGACGATAGATTCCTCGAAGAAGGTGAGCTACAAGAAGAAAAAGAAAGAACATAACATAACAAAAATTAATAAAGATAAATTTAATGAAGATGATATGTTTATTGATCAGTTTTTGTAAATTTTGATGTATAAGAATGTTAACCACAAGGAAATTAATATGGGGATTATTAGATGGGTGGAGAGTTATTAGACGGTGTGGACTTATCAGAGGGTGTGGAGTTAATAAAGTGAACATGGTAGATGAATTCGACACCAAACGACTTTGGTAATTACAATTTTCAAAACATTGAAAAATATGAAAGTTTTCTAAAAATAGGATTTTCTGCAATCAACGTAACAGACAAATGCCAAATACCATATGGTAGGAGTACATATTTGGCCAGAGCCAAAAGTGCGTTTTTTAAGGTCTAAGTATTTTTTAGGCCGTCAAAACGATAGAAACGGCGAAGAAAATTGTGGGAAGACCATTTTCGAAAAAAAAAAATTTTCGACTGCCTTGGTTCCCTGTGGTTTTGGTCATTTTTGGTATTTTACACCGTTTTGGTGACTGAGGCTGGGCAAAAAGAGCATCTACCGTATTTCTTCTAATTGCCGCACAGTCTCTAATTACCGCACACCCCTAACTTTAAAGACTTATATCTCGGAGCAGAGTAAATATTTTGGTAAGCTGTTTGATGCATTTTCTTAACTCCCACGAGCTCTACCGATTCCACTTTTCAGATCTTGGTTAAGCACCCGAAAATCTCTAGATCGAATTTGAAAATTTCCGATTTTCAGGTGATTGAAAAATAAGCGCACATTTGCGGCAATTAGAAGAAATACGGTATATGTATTTTTGATCAAGAGTCTTGCTCGGAATCATGTCTAAGGTAAGTGAGTGCGCGCATCTCTAATCTCTCTAATCTCTCACGCTCCGAAGGAAGCGCAGGGAGCTTGGTGGCTTGGGGTTTAGATGCGCACACCCACACACCTTAGACACAAATCACTCGAAAGTGACTCTGGATGCTTAAAAAAGCATGCATACCAGAGTTTCTTTATGCGGTAGGTCCCAGTTAACAAAACTATGTTCAAATTCCGCCGTTTTTAGGTTCAACATAGGTAACCAAGTCAAAAAATGAACATAAACCATAAGGGGGACTAAGGCAAAAAATGACTAAAAACCACAGGGGGACCAAGGCAGTCGAAATTTTTTTTTCGAAAAATTGCCTTCCCACACTTTTTTTCGCGGTTTCTATCGTTTTCACGGCCTAAAAAATACTTAGACCTTGAAAAACGCGTTTTTGGCTCTCGCCAAATAGTGTACTTTAGCCTACCATATAAATATCTGTAGGATTCCTAAATTTTAGATTTGCATTAAAGATATCAATTAAACTAAAAAGTGTAAGCCCAATATTTATGATAATTTTTGTCCTTTGATACAAGCACATGTTTGCTAGAATTTTTTTCTGTTGTACAATTTCTTTGTTATTTAAAAGTAAAAGAAAAACAATAATTTCAAAATATTCAATTAAAGAAAAGTTTTTCATTTTATGCTTTTTGGTGATAAAATATATAATAATATTTTGCTTGATATAAGTTAAAAATAAATTTATTCGCAGTAATATTTTCTGCCTTATAGGTTTTTTGAAAGATGCTATCTTCGGACATTATTGTCAGTGTGTTGGAATTTTTGAGCAGAAATAAACTTGATTCGATCAGGTCGATCAGCAGCGTATTGAACTCGCTGATTTCCCACTACTTGCCTAACCATCCATATCGTCTATTTGACATGTATGTTATGCAATTTTTATAATCAATTGCAAAACACATCGTAGCACTAAATTTAATGTTTTCATCAAAGGAAATTAAAATAAAAGTACCATGTGACCGAAAAGTTCCCGGACAAAGTTCAAAGCCAATTTTTTCAGTAAAATAAGAATATTGGTATCATCAGAAAGCCCTTGTTCTCCTCTCTTGAATAGTGTATCACTTGTCGTTTTATGTCAATAAATAAAGTGAGATCGCTCGTGATATGAAACAGTTTCGGATGGAGTGGTTGCTGTAGCTGGTCGCCCACTTCTTGCTCTGTTTTCTGTTTCACGAAATCGCTTGATGACATCCGAAAGTGTTTGCTTTGGAACATTCATATCACGAGCGATCTCACTTTGCTTCTTCCCTTCTTCCCAAAGTCGCACAATGCCTGCTCTCAGATCGGACATTCTAAAGCATGGAATTTATTGACATAAAACGACAAGCGATACACTATTCAAGAAATGAGAACAAGGGCTTTCTGATGATACCAATATTCTTATTTTACTGAAAAATTTGGCTTTAAACTTTGTCCGGGAAGTTTTCGGTCACATGGTAAACTACAAAATTCCAACTATTGAGATCATTGATTTTCATAAAAATGGTAGCATGGCGGGGAATTCTAGGGAATCACCCCTAGTTAACAGCTAATTATTTTAAGCTGACATATTGATGTTACATCAATTTTTAGTATTTCTGTGAGACTAGATGAATCCAGTGGCGAAATAACATTGAATGCCGGCTCTAAAAAAAGCAAACATGTGGAGGTCGTGCTTGAGGATAGGCATATTTTGCATTTGTTTTTTAAAAACTGCTACATCAACAGACTGGAATTTAGAGTAAGTCAATTTTAGATAAAAACATAAATAGCGTAAACAAAAAAATACAGAAAGTCAAATTCTTCGAAGAAAAATTCGTGAAAGAAAACTTTAATTGTCCACACTTAGTTACCTTCGAACTAAAGCAGTAATCTTGATCAAATAAGGTTGTAAAAAAACTATTTCTGCATTAAAATTCTTAAGATTTAGGGCCCCAAATTAAGTACAAATCTTTAAATAAAGTAGAGTAGGCAGTCCCATCTTATTGGGATACAGTCAAACCTGGGTTATCCGACACCCCAGTTAACCGACGACCTCTTTTATCCGACACCATGAGCCCGATTTGGTTGGCCTGGTAAACCTACACCCCAGTTAACCGACGACCTCTTTTATCCGACACCATGAGCCCGATTTGGTTGGCCTGGTAAACCTACACCCCAGTTAACCGACGACCTCTTTTATCCGGCACCATGAGGCCCGATTTGGTTGGCCTGGTAAACCTACACCCCAGTTAACCGACGACCTCTTTTATCCGACACCATGAGCCCGATTTGGTTGGCCTGGTAAACCTACACCCCAGTTAACCGACGACCTCTTTTATCCGACACCATGAGCCCGATTTGGTTGGCCTGGTAAACCTACACCCCAGTTAACCGACGACCTCTTTTATCCGACACCATGAGCCCGATTTGGTTGGCCTGGTAAACCTACACCCCAGTTAACCGACGACCTCTTTTATCCGACACCATGAGCCCGATTTGGTTGGCCTGGTAAACCTACACCCCAGTTAACCGACGACCTCTTTTATCCGACACCATGAGCCCGATTTGGTTGGCCTGGTAAACCTACACCCCAGTTAACCGACGACCTCTTTTATCCGACACCATGAGCCCGATTTGGTTGGCCTGGTAAACCTACACCCCAGTTAACCGACGACCTCTTTTATCCGACACCATGAGCCCGATTTGGTTGGCCTGGTAAACCTACACCCCAGTTAACCGACGACCTCTTTTATCCGGCACCATGAGCCCGATTTGGTTGGCCTGGTAAACCTACACCCCAGTTAACCGACGACCTCTTTTATCCGACACCATGAGCCCGATTTGGTTGGCCTGGTAAACCTACACCCCAGTTAACCGACGACCTCTTTTATCCGACACCATGAGCCCGATTTGGTTGGCCTGGTAAACCTACACCCCAGTTATCCGACACCTCGTTTAACCGACACCTCGTTTAACCGACACCATAAGGGCGGTCCCTTTGGGTGTCGGATAACCCAGGTTTGACTGTATATGGGTACTTTCCTAAGATAGCTTATCTTAAAGAAGCATGTCCGTCGCCGATGGAATATTATTTTATTGAAAAAGACCGGTATCACGTAAATTTGAATAAAACTTTGAATACTTTGAATTGAAATTTGTGCATTCTCGTTAAATTCTACCATTAAGCTACCAAGGCCTTTTATTATTAAAAGTGTCCTTTATTACTTATTTTTAGTAGGGTACTCAATAAGTTCGCATTAAAAAAAAACTTTTTTGAATTCACCTGGTACTCGCCTTTCGAAACATTCCCGTCAGCAACGATCATGCCCTATTTAAGAGACATTTGGTGACGAATACTTTTTGGAAAACGAATTATGTGAGTTTTACAAGCTTAAACTCCAAAAAACTAAAACCAAACATTGATAAAAGTACAGGGTGACACAACTTTTTTTTACCTTTTGTTTTCGTCATAACTCGTTGTGATTGCAACCTTATTAATACAACTATATATTCGTTGGAAAGCCCTTGATTTACCATTTCGTTAAAAAAAAAGAGTGGTTCTTTATCTCAAAAATGAGCGAAGTTTTTTTTAGGCGAAGCCTAGTTTAAATGAGACCACAGAATATCAACAAATTTATGCAACAAAAGCAACAAAATTCAACTTTCTTTTATCTGGTCTCAACGCTTTCCATTTCTTTCTATACAGGAATCGGAAGTCGTTCATGGTCATTGGTGCAGGATCCCTACCAATCCACCGATTCGGAAAATAAAGCTTGAGCAGAGCTCGAACATTCAAACCTTAATGTGGTGGATCTCCATCTTGCATGAACACCAGTTGGTCGAAATTCGGCCATTGCTGGAGGGATGGAACAACATTATCTTGGAGAATGGCCAAATATCGCTCAGCATTAACGTTCCCATCGAAGAAGAATGGTCTAACGACACCGTATCGACCAATACCCACCCACACAGTCACCCTTGCCGAATGAAGGGGTTTCTCGGCGTACCAATGTGGATTATTTTGTCGATGAGTTAAACTAGGCATAACTTCGCTCATTTTTGAGATAAAGAGCCACTCTTTTTTTTAAACGAAATGGTAAATCAAGGGCTTTCCAACGAATATATAGTTGTATTAATAAGGTTGCAATCACAACGAGTTATGACGAAAACAAAAGGTAAAAAAATTTGTGTCACCCTGTATTTATTTTACAAGCACGATATTGCTCTCCATGAAATTCTGCATCAGGATTGACTAAAGTCACCAAAGAAAGTGTGTTAATTGTATTTTTATTGCAAAGAGAATTTTCCTTAAGCTTTTTTTACAGTCGCAGCTGAATATAACGGCACATTAAACTGCAGCAACCCCTTTCGATATAAAAGTAATATTTAAGAAGAGTGATTTTCTGTAAATAAGCCTATGCTTGCCGATAGAAGATTCTGGGTTGGTCGGGTTATTGCATATATAATCTATTTATGATATGCTGAACATTTTGGCGCTGTTAGTTTTGCTACTTTTGTGTTTCGTTTTTTGAGATACAGACCTCTGAAGTTGCGTACTCTGGGACATCCAAATTTTGAAAGTGGCTACTAGCTTTTAAGTATTACTTATGTTTTTAATGAAGTCAAAAGAGTATTTTACACCATTTTAAAGCTTGTAAACATAGCTATCTGTTAGTATTTAATCTTGCATATAAAGATTGTAATAGTGGTTTTTTAACCACTTCTTTGTTAACCTTCGTCTTTTCAGAATTCAAAATTTTTTCATAAAAAATCTTGTATCTCAATTTTTTTCTCTAACCGTGATCAATTTTACGCTAAAATAAAGCTTATTATCTGCCTACACGATACACTAAATTGTTTTGGCATATAGAGTGGGAAACAACTGAGAAAACAGTCATTTTATATTAAAATCATAAAAACTAAAAAGCATTTTAGGGTAAAACTTTTACGCTCCTTGACAAAATAGTGATTCTGACACCGAAATCGTAGATAGCAGTTTTAAAAGCAAATCGACCATACTGAACACGATTCCAGTGTCAGAATTCAGGTTTTGCCAAGCAGCGTAAAAGTTTTACGTTAAAAATGCTTTTTAGTTTTGCGGATTCCTAATATAAAATGGCTAATTTTCTCAGCTTTTTCCCACCCCATATGCCAAAACCATTCAGTTTATCGTGTAAAGCACATTATGAGCTTTCTTAGAGCATGAAATTTAGCACGGTGAGAAAAAAAATTTTGAGATACAAGTCTTTTTATGAAAAAAATTTGAATTCTCAAAAAACAAAGTTTGACAAAGAAGTGTTTACAAAACCTTTTTTTACAATGTTTATATGCAACATTGAATACAGGATGTGTCAGAATTACGCGCATTTTTAAAAAAAAATTGGTGAGGTAACTCTTTGCCCCAGCTGTATTCTAGACAAACATTTTTGCTCATCTAACGACACAGATATAAAAAGGTCAACGACTTCAACAATCTCTCAAAAAGTTTTTATTCCGCCCATAAATGCAACAACAACAGACAGCATACATAATAACAAATGATCACTCAAAATGTTTCCCGTCGGCATAAATACAGGCATCTTCTTGGAAAGTCCTCCACGATTTTGTTGATTGTGTCCAAGTCCAGATTTGACCACTCCACTTGCAAAGCACGCTTGAGAGATTCTGAAAAACATAAATTAGCAGTTTAAACACAGTAATAGCAAACATAGCGGTCGAAATTAATCAAGAAGATGCATTTTTGATTTGATACAAAAATTTTGGAAAAAGTGCGCGTAATTCTGACACACCCTTTACTAAGAGATAGCCTAACAAGCTTTAAAATGGTGTAAAATACTCCTATGACTTCCTTCAAAACATAAATAATCTACTTAAAAGTTTGTAGCCACTTGCGAAATTTGGATGTCCAGAGTACATAACTTCAGAGGTGAAAATGAAACACAAAAGTAGCAAAAAAACATCGCCATCGTGTTCAACGTATAATAATAATGCAATAATCCGACCAACCCATACTTCGCTATCGGCATCCTTATAAGGGCCGAGGTCCGAAATTACAGAAAATCGCTCTTAACTGGCCAATATATGAATCAGGGACAAAAAGCATACACCTGATATAACAGCACTCCCCATATAACAGCATCTCTAGCTGTTCCCCAGGTATGCCGTTATATCCAGGTCTTTCTGCAAGCTCTTTTTTTCTTTAAAACCAAATAAAATGTTTTAGAACTTCGAGTTTACGGATGCATTTGTGTCTGATGTATTAGCTATGCATCCAGACAATTTTGTGGTCAATGATGTTTCAATGAATTTTTTTTATCAGAATAGGTGGATTGCGCAAGATCCTATTTCGAACTCTCACCTACAACAGCTATTTTCTACCAAGCCATTTCGGGTAATTCTTAAATATTTTGGCTTTTAAGTCATATAGTTCACCCTCGATAAACCGGCACTGTGTAAAAGCCTTATCTGGCTATTTGATAAAGAAATTCAACGAAGCTTACCCTGAGAACACGGCTGGTCTCCAGCCTGGGGTGCCGGTTTATCGAGAGTAGACTGTACCGTGTATTCTCTATTAATCAAACAACATCTAATATACGGCACTCTCTACCAAACTGGTACCCATCAAAAGGGGTTGAAAAAAATCAAGATTTTACATGATTTTCCATGGATCAAACAAATTTGCACTCTAAATAAAAATTAAATCCTATTAAATCGGTGTCGAAAAGCACGAATATGAAGTTTTCGTGGACGTGGAGATTTCATACTCAAGCTAAATTCCAACTATTTTTTGAAGTACAGTCGAACCTGGCTAATCCGTCACTCAAGTAACACGTCACCCCCGCTAACCCGTCACTACAAAAAAAATTGGTTGGCCGAGAAAGAAATTCCGCTAATCTTACCCCCATTAATCCGTCACCTCGGTAACCCGTCACCCCTGTTAACCCGTCACCCTCCGTCCACAATCCACAAAGAAAATTACCCTTGATAAGCCGTCACCTAGCATATTGTGGAAAAGTTTTCAAATTTCCGCCAATTTTTTTTAACCTTTTGTGTTTCATCACAGCGACGCCTTGGATGAGGTCTTTTATCAAGAGCAAAGGAAGTCGCAGAAGCAAAGTAGGATCAAGGACTTCTTCCCTACTGTTTAGCGTCTGATTTGGGTGATTGAATTGTTAGTTGCTAGAATAAACTATTCTTATCGATACTTGCTCTTTGTAATCCTACACCCTCGGTAACCCGTCACCCTGGCTAACCCGTCACCTCAAGTTGGTCCCCAGGGGTGATGGGTTAGCCAAGTTCCACTGTACTTAAAACGTTAAACAGAAACTTCGTGAACAAAATTTAAGAATTGCATTTTTTTAATTTTATGAAGCACATTTTTTACGTATAAAGTATGTACCAGGTTGACTTTTTAAGTTTGAAAAATGTCAGGCTATGGTCACACTCCTTGGTCGATGTTGATGTCGAGGTCAAAGTATCGACCGCAACATCGACCAACCTCCAACTTTTGAACTATTGTATGCATTTTTGTTACTTTTTTCAAAATAGTTTCGATGTAGAAAAAAGCTGAGATCCTAAGCTATTGTTTGGTATAAAAAACATAAAAATACTACAAGAAAAAATCATATACGGTCACAAAAGAAGTTCAAAAAGTCGACCTCGACATCGACCAAGACGAAGGAGTGTGACCAGGGGTCAACTTTGTCTTACACCTTAAATTAAAATCTTTCTATAGCTAAAATTTTTATTTAGTGTTGTCAGAAGGCAATTTTGCTGTTTGATGAACGGAGCCAAGATGTATGCCGAACAAGACTAGAGACCATTTTACAATTGAAGATTCACTACATCCATTGCAAGACTAATTACTCTTTCGAAGCAGAAACTTTGGAATTGGTGGCTGATTGGTTGCATGACTCTCTTGAAAACACTCCACTCAAGAAAAAGTTTCTCTACATTGACTCCGATGATATTTCGCCTATTCAGGACATCTACATGGACTTTATTGCGGACTTAAAAAGGGTAAGTAGACTTTCTACTGTCATTATAAATATTAGGTCGTCCAATAAGTTTTGAGAAAAAGCACGTGGATTCGCTTTAATTTTCAAAGTGCATCATTTGGCACATTTGACGATGATGTCTCTACGTGTCATATACCATTTTGTAGCCCGTTCTCTGTTCTTTAAAATGTGATATTGAACAATTCTTTGTTATTAAAAAATGGGATCAAAAATAGGAAAACAAAAAATGTGCATAAATTTACCAAACTTGAGAAATTATTTGTTTTTTTATTTTTGGACCAATTTTGTTATAACAAAGAGCCGGTTATTACGACATTCAAAAGAGGAGAGAACGGGCTACAAAATGGCATATGACACGTAGAGACATCATTGTCAAATGTGCCCAATGATGCACTTTGAAAATTAAAGCGAATCCACGTACTTTTTCTCAAAACTTATTGGACAACCTAATAATTATTGTTTACAGAGATTTAAGCAAGATGAGGGCAAAAGACTCTACGAGTTTTACCACTCCTACTTTTCTGCCCCACTTCGAATTTACCAGTATGAGAGAAATCAGGACACTGGTGAAACATTCTACGCTCATTTGGATGGTGAAAAGCAGAACAAGAGGAGATGTTGCATTACTCGCTCCTGAAACGTTTTGAATAGAACTTGTGCTTTTTGTGGCTAATATACAAAACACAGTCGAACCTCTATTTAACACTCAAAATACGGTTTGTGCTAATGCGAACGTTTTCTTCAGAATTTCACGCTGAACAAGATAAGAGAAATTCTTTTCTCAAAAAGTGCTACTAGCGGTTAGTTTCAGGGGTCGATTGTATGAAATCGAACAGTTTCGGGTTGTTTCAGTTATTTGATTGTATTTTTTCATATGAGAGCGATTTCGCGCACCTGAAACACTTATCTGCTGCAGAATTTTTACAGGCTTTCAAATAAATACAAATTTACTCGGGTTATTGGCCGTATAACTTGCAAAATATTAGCACTTTCCAAATAGTTTTTGAAATGAAAAATTCAGGTATTTTTTTACAACTTTAAAAAAAACGGGACGGGACAACGAATTCGGGAAGTGGAAAATAACTCCGGGACGGGACGGGACAGATGGAAAAAAAATTTTGGGATGGGAAATACACATGAAACTTCTTCGGGACGGTACGGGACGGGAGTCCCGTCCCGCCATCATCTCTAATTTTGAGTATATGAATGTACAGGATCATGCCAAACGGGTTGTCAAATAACTGAAATTAGAAAATACCATTTTCTAACATAATCCTCCCTTTATTGTCTGTGTTCCTTAAAAAAATCCGGTGTAATTCTCACATTTTTTTTATTAAGAGGTAAATTTAACATCAATAAAAGAGGCTATAACTAGTTTCCGACCCCGAATAAATGATTTCCGGCATTAAAAAAGTTTTTCTGCATTAAACTTTTTGCTGGTATTCAATGGCCGACGATAAATTCCAGTGGATGCAAAGATAAAGCCTACCGTATTCTTTTTAATAGAACGCCACTCTCTATTTGAACGCCAGTCTCTAAAAGAACGCCACCCTTTGGCGTTTTTCCTACACCGTTTTACTTGCAAATTAGTTGCGAAAGGTTTTTTAGAATACTTCGTTCAAGGCCAAGATTTGCTAGCTCTACGAAGACTGGATGCTGAAAGCGAGGACGATGTAATTCGCTACTTCAAATTTGTTTTTTTCAAATTTTTAGTCAGAATCGATTTTTGTTGGTGTGCGCATCTCAACCCCAAGCCCCTCCATGCATCCAGAGTCACTTTCGAGTGATTTGTGTCTAAGGTATGTGGGTGTGCGCATCTCAACCCTAAGCCCCTTCATGCATCCAGAGTCACTTTCGAGTGATTTGTGTCTAAGGTATGTGGGTGTGCGCATCTCAACCCCAAGCCCCTCCATGCATCCAGAGTCACTTTCGAGTGATTTGTGTCTAAGGTATGTGGGTGTGCGCATCTCAACCCCAAGCCCCTCCATGCATCCAGAGTCACTTTCGAGTGATTTGTGTCTAAGGTATGTGGGTGTGCGCATCTCAACCCCAAGCCCCTCCATGCATCCAGAGTCACTTTCGAGTGATTTGTGTCTAAGGTATGTGGGTGTGCGCATCTCAACTCCAAGCCCCTCCATGCATCCAGAGTCACTTTCGAGTGATTTGTGTCTAAGGTATGTGGGTGTGCGCATCTCAACCCCAAGCCCCTCCATGCATCCAGAGTCACTTTCAGTGATTTGTGTCTAAGGTATGTGGGTGTGCGCATCTCAACCCCAAGCCCCTCCATGCATCCAGAGTCACTTTCGAGTGATTTGTGTCTAAGGTATGTGGGTGTGCGCATCTCAACCCCAAGCCCCTCCATGCATCCAGAGTCACTTTCAGTGATTTGTGTCTAAGGTATGTGGGTGTGCGCATCTCAACCCCAAGCCCTCCATGCATCCAGAGTCACTTTCGAGTGATTTGTGTCTAAGGTATGTGGGTGTGCGCATCTCAACCCCAAGCCCCTCCATGCATCCAGAGTCACTTTCGAGTGATTTGTGTCTAAGGTATGTGGGTGTGCGCATCTCAACCCCAAGCCCCTTCATGCATCCAGAGTCACTTTCGAGTGATTTGTGTCTAAGGTATGTGGGTGTGCGCATCTCAACCCCAAGCCCCTCCATGCATCCAGAGTCACTTTCAAGTGATTTGTGTCTAAGGTATGTGGGTGTGCGCATCTCAACCCCAAGCCCTTTCATGCGTCCAGAGTCACTTCCGAGTGATTTGTGTCTAAGGTATGTGGGTGTGCACATCTCAACCCGAAGCCACCAGGGGCGCAGGGGGCTTGGTAAGCGCAGTAAACAAATTTTAGCCATAAAAAATTACATATAAAAAAATTTATAGCTTAAATAAACAATGAAATATTTACATTTAATATCTTCAAATAGTGCTTTTAATTAAAACCTTTTAAAGCTCAAGTTTTCTGCAGGCCCTACAGGCAGTTTTATTTTTTTGGGTTTTTCTGAAGCAAAACCGCCTTTTTCAGTTCTTTTAGGTTGCACTATGGCCATATTTTTGAACATATTTTGGTGTAGCACGTCATTGAAGTCGCCTGCGTTGCAGAGTTGCGTGCTGCATACACACAAAATGCTAGACAACTGAATTTTTTCTCTATTAAATTTTAAATTGCGTGAAAGACAAAAACATACATGAGTGTGAGGCGGTGCAGGAGGTCCATTTTGAGCTCCAGTTGCTTCTTTCTTTACCCTTTCTGCTCTATTATTTTTGTTTTCATTGTGATTAGCAGATGGAGGTGCTAATCCAGTGAAATCTTCCTCTACAAGACCTCCAGAAAAAACTAGGGGCGATATAGATGGAGGGAGGACAGCTGCTGAGTAGGTCGAGTTATGAGGCATTTGGAATCTAGCTTGGTCATTACTCTTAAATAAAAAATAGAAAAAATTACAGCGTGGTTGTTTATTGTATTTTTGCTCGTGGGTATGTCAATTTGAAGGTTAACGTGCCTTGGCGCCCTTGACGCTCACCCAAATTTGTATAATTTTTTTTCTTTATTCGAAAAACAATTTTTATGAATTTTTTAAAATTGTCCAGTTTCTTGCTGCCAATCGATTAGTTATGGTTGATACAACCGGAAAATATGTGGAAGTGTAATGTTCCCTTAAATAAACACCATTTAACAAAAAAAATATATATAGTTGACATAAACTTTCGTAAAATATGAGTTTTGCAAAATAACTATATGGATTATAAAACTGGATTATAAAAAATTGAGCAGAAACAAAAATTGCGCTTAAACGACAACAAACGATGAAAGACGATGAATAATTGATGTTTTGGTCATGTCAAAGCTATCACTTATAATTTAGGCAAGAATTTAAAAATACAGTCGAACCTCTCTATAAGACCATCCCTGGGGACCAGCCCTAAGTGGTCTTATAGCAGGGGTGGTCTTATAGCGAGGGTAAACTTTGTGGGTTTTCTTTGCCAACGTGGCCAACCAAAAATTTTTTTAAGTGGTCTTATAGCGAGGGTGGTCTTATAGCGGAGTGGTCTTAGAGAGAGGTTCGACTGTAGTACAAAAATTGTACTCCATAATACTTACAGTAGCAATGTTCTGGCAGAGAGAGCTTTCAGGAAAGAACAGCAAGTACTGGTAGATGGGTGCACCAGGACTAGTACAAAACTTGCGGACATGCACTTTTCCCTGAGTGTCTTCTCTATTGTGAAAAACCACCATAGAACAACTCTGGACACCTTCTGCACACTTTTCTACCTGCAAAGTAAGCAACTAATATTATCAGGTTAATAAGATGGTTAGTTGCCTTGTCAATGCACTGCTTGGTGTCATCCTGACCATCTTCTGTGTTGCAAGAATAACACTTGAAAGCTGCCGACAATGGCAACATAAAATATATTAGAATTAAATTAGATATTAAATTGGATTGCCACATTTTAAGCTAGAAAAAAAAAGATTTAGGCCGGAGTTCGTTATACTGCCCCCTCGTAAAAGTGCTTTTTGACCACTTTTTTGAACTTATCAGGTCGTAATTAGTACGAAAAACATGTTTTTAGGACGCGGACGATTATTTGAGAAAAAACATTTTTTGCCTAAAATGGTCATTAATATAGTTACACATCCACCAATTCACATGGCTGCTGTATGTAAAAAGAGGGAATAAGTGTGTCATACTTTAGCATATTGTTCGGAATAGTCTCTAAGGTGATTGGGGGCGCGCATCTCAAGTCCAAGCCCTCGCGCCCCCTGCGGGGGACTTGAGATACGCACCCCCAAGCACCTTAGAGACCTTACATCTCGAAAATTATATAAATGATGGTAGGCCGGCCATGCACTCTTGGGACCAAAATTATATAAATGATAAATAAAATGATCAAAACTCGACAACCCTTACCCTTACTTCACCCTTACCTCTACCTTTACCCCGCCCCCAAGCACCTTAGAGACCATACATCTCGAAAAATGGGCTATGTAACTGTACAACAACACTTGCATAGCCCTGCTTTGTCATGTGGTAGGCCGACCATGAGAATTGGATGCTCACCCGCCCCAAATTTCATGTCAAAAAATCAAATAATGAAAAATTGTTGAAAAAAAATATGTCAATGTTTGACCAAAAAATATTTTTTGTGAAAAAAATATTTTTTCTCAAGTAATCGTCCGCGCCCTAAAAACATGTTTTTCGTACTAATTACGACCTGATAAGTTCAAAAAAGTGGTCAAAAAGCACTTTCGCGAGGGGGCGGTATAACGAATTTTAGCCAAGATTTATTTGTAAAATTATACATGAGTAATTTTTTTTGTAAAATCTTAACTTTGAAAAATGCCTGTCTCTGGCTGAAAAATACCCGATTTTTTTAGTTTCATCAATAAACGGAAAAGCAATTTTTTTAAATAATTTTAGCATCTTGTAGCCCTGAATCTCAGCTTTATAAAGAGCTCTCAAACTTCACGAAGTGATTTAAGGAATCTAGAGATTCGGGAGTCTAAACAAAATAGCAGTTACTTAATTCAAACCCCCAAATGTCTACATTCCTGAAATAAATCGTGTAGTTCGAAAGCTCCCAAGATAGCTGAGATTCAAGGCTACAAGATACTGCTAAAAAATTAAATTAAAATTATAACTTTTTAGTTTTTTTCGACAGAACCAAGAAACTCGGGGCACTTTTCAGTATAACCACTTTTTATAGAAACAGTTTTAATGTCGCACTACTTATGCTTAACCGCATAGTTAGAAACAATAAAAAAATTTACAATAAAATTTCAATCCTTGAAAACTATCAAGAAAATGTGAACAGGAAAAAGTGGATGTCAAATAAAGCGTATCCTTAAAAAACAAGGTGTGTATTTAGCAGAGAACATCGCTGCTAACCTTCTCTGATCCACAAAACAATAGTGGTGCTGCCAGGTGAAACAAGGAGATGATGAAAAGAAGAAATTACAAGTGTGTCAACGCACGACCATGACCTGCATCCTTGCACGTTAATTTTGAGATTTAATTTATGGAACTTCGAAATGTAATAATTTTTCACTAAAGTTGTCAAGATCTGAGCAGATTTTTTGAATTTTCAAGGGATTTAAGGGACTTTTAAAAGCGTGAGCATAAAGTCGGGGTGAAGGATGTTTATAAACTTCTTTGAAAAATTAGGGAGCAACTAACATTTGAGATTGGCAAACTGGATAATCAAAGCACTTTATTGTAGAGGACATCTCTGCTGCCAAATAACTTTATTGTGTTTGTTTGCGCTATTCTTGGAGCTGAAGCAAACAATGCATTCTCCTCAAGGTCTCCGATGATGATCTTTTTTGGTTCAAATAAAAAAGAGGTGCAAACAAAATGGGGGAAGAAAAGTATGCACAAACAATCTCCTGAAAAGTCCATTTGGATTTTGAAACAAAGTTTTAAAAGAATATGATACTTATAAGCACAGCAATTTGCGAAATCTAAATTTGCGCGGCACCAACCTAATTTGGTCAGTAGTGTTTTCGAATTATTTTTTTGTTTCCATTTTAAATTTAAATTTTATAATTTAGTCAATATAGAAAATAGAAGGGGTCTTGCAATAAAAAACTCTAGAGCAAATCATATCATTCCAAACATTATTGACCAAATTGTTCCCACGCAAATTCGAATTTCTCGAATTGCTGTGCTTATCAAGTTGCATGGTCTTTTAAGGGGTAGAAATATTGGTAAACAAGGGACCACAGGCGCCTATCGGCGCCTCTATAGTATTTCGAAATTTCAATGAGGGGCTATGACTTCATTCATAAAAATAGGTATATCCCCTATTAGAACTCATTTTTTTCGCCTGTTCTTTTTTTAAAACGAAAGCTGACATTCTGGGGAACACGATGGTATTAGCGACAAAAGTGATTTCGCTATCTACGACCCGTTCTGGCCTTCGAAGTAAAAAAGCGTTAACCACCCACCCACCCACACATGCCAAATAATATATGAGATGAAAATTTTTTTAACAAAATGACACCTTTAACCGCATCGACATTACGACTTATTATCTTTTTTCCAACAGCTTTTTTGTATTTCTGATAAGTCTAAAAAAATCTTCGCAATCTTATTTGTAATCTATATATGCGTTTGCTCAATTTTTTGGAAATTTTTTGAATTCGCGCCTTTTTAAAATTTTGTTTATTTAGCGATTTGGGACACACGTTTAAGCCTGCCTTCGAGTGCGCTGGCATACCCTGCGCCTAAGATTTTGCCTGATTAAAAAAAATCGAAAAAACTTTCATCAAACAGCCAAAAAAATTAAAACTGAAAAGGCGAAAAGGCCAAAAGTGCTGTTATTTTCATACTTTTCAAACACATGAAAAGGTGATATGGAGCCCGAGAAAAAAATGCAAATCAGGGCGAAATTGACTCATTTCCTTGCTCATTGCATAGGAAAAACTTAAGTTTCTGCCCAGAACTGCCCAAAGAGTATATACTCTCTAACTCAAAATTTGGGGCACTGTTCGGCCCTGTTTTTTCACATTTTTTCAAAATCCAATCTCCTGGGACCCCGTAGTTGCTGTCTCAAAAAAAAGTTATAAACGGCGCATTATATTTATACATTTTTTTTTGTCGAGAAATTCCATCGCAACATTTTATTCATTCAAAAGACAGGCTCTAATAAAATTTAGACAATTGCGTTTGCTTTTAAGCATTGTCTGGTTTTGACACTATCGCACAAAGTTTATATCCTTGAAATAGACCGCATAAAAGCTTGAAGCAATAAAGCAGGGCAATGCCTACTTTTATCATCTATTTTAATTACAACCTAAAGGCTATCAATTGCGTTAATTGAATTGGGCGTTGGAACACTCATCATTTGTAATTATTTATTTTTTTTACCAGCTTTTTATCTTCTTGATGTGCCGTAAAGTTCAAAGAGTGTAGCTGCTTTTCTTTTTCACAAGTATTCTAAAATATGATTATTATAGTAGTTTCATATTCCGCATATTGATGTCTTACGGTCAACTCTCATTGTAACGTCTTTCAAGGGACCGACCAAAACTGGGTCGTTACATAGAGGGTCGTTATAACGAGAGTCGACTGTAAAACAATGTTAGATTAGTAAAATGACAAAGCCTTACTGGACAAAGACATACACTATGCACCATCATTGTAAGCACTCTATTGAAAGCCGTGTGAAATAGCATCCTAAGGTAAGCTCGTATGGTTGAAAAAGTCCACAGCCTGAAGTCTCTGCCTTCAACGATTGCCTACTTATGGTACAAGATAGATTAATCGACGACGAAGAAAGGATGAGTTGACAGTTCTGTTGATTTCATGTTTGCTAAAACCTATGCGATAAGCTTCATAAGATTCTAAGAAATGCCGCGTCACTTCTCAACAGAAGTAGAAAATCAAACAAAATTATGAACACCGAAAATGGGGCGGCGGTAAATTGAACCACTTAAATTGAACCTCAAAATTTGTCTTGAGAGGATTTTTTTATTCGTAGATATAATTCTTTGTAGACGGGCACTTCTTTGTAAATTCCCAAGAAAATTCCAGCGAAATTTCCCGGAAAATTTTGAAGCGGGGAAATTCCCGAAAAATCGGAAAAATTCGAAAATTTTTACAACTTACAATGTTCGCTTCTTGATATCAACTTTCTGTTGTTGTTTTTGTTCGTATTTCCGCTTGCGTCGGATGTCGCTTATCTGCTCAACTTACTGGAGCCATTGGATCACGGACCAGCGCTTACCAGTGAAGATAAGTAGGCGGCCATCGAACTACTGGCCAACAAGTGCACCAAGAATCCAGTGTTCGCGGGCAGACAAAAAGAGGTAAACTTTTTGGTTAACTGATTAAAGTAAACTATCAAAAGTGAACTATGATTAAAGTGCGCTGACGTGGTGGACGGCCTGGTTCGGCGACACTCTCCTGTCCAAAATCATGCAAATGCTCTACAATGTGCCAATCTGCTGCACCCACAGAAAGGAACTGGTATCTTCGTGGTGGAATCCATACCAAGCTTTGCAACAGGTTTATTTTGATGTTTAAATGAATTTACCTTGGTTGATTTCAGAATGGCGGTGGAAACGGCCTCTCAGGGGACATTCATCAAACACAATCTGATGCTGGAGTACGCTCATCTCTTCAAGTCGACTGCAAAAGAACGGGAAGTAGAGGAAGCCATGGAAGAACTAAATGAAGAAATTATTAAAGAAACTAACGCATTTGAGGATGAATTTGATCTTTTTATGCATGATTTTGATTGAGCTGTTATGTTTTTCTGTATAAAATTCTTTATCAAATTTTCCCGATTTTTCCCCGACTTTGGGAATTTTCCGGGAAACTACCAACCCTAGTTTTAACACTGGTGTCATATGCATCCCTATCATCAACCTTCAGTATGAGCTGTATAGGAAAGAAAAAGGAACATTGAAGGCCACTTGATGCCACCTGGTTTAACCTCAATAGTCCAGATCCACCCTCAGTGGTTCAAGTCTACCCCAAATGGTCCAGATTGACCCTAAGTGGTCCTAATACACTTTCAATAGTCCAGATCCACTGCCGATGGTTTAAATATATTCTCAGTGGTCTTGATTTACCCTCGATGTAAAAAATCTTTTGGGTGTCCTCTTGGTTCATTTGGGTGTCCAGTACGCAAAAAAATGCAGTCAATTCTCTCTTCAATAGAATTTTTAAATTAATCTTTTTTTTTTCATGTGAAAGACTCCTATCATTTAAATATTTTTATTATATAAATTAACTTCAGTTCTGCTGGATGATCCATCCACCAACCAAACCAATGAACCCGAAAAAGTAAAAAAAATTTTTGCTCCAAGAGGACGACCAATTGGTTTAGTTGGTTCAGAATAAGTGCGCAAGTGCGCAAAAAAAGAGCAAGAATAAGGCTTTCTAATGTCGTAGTCACTTGCTTAGATGTGAAAGCAGGACAAAATTTTAGAAAGCATGATTTAAAAAAGTTTTGGCCTCGTGAATAGGGGCACTTTAAACATCTAAGTTTTTCTTCTTTTACCTATATGTCTGTCCGAAGTTAGGAAGGAGTCAAACAACAACCACTTGAAATATAGCTCTATTCCCCCTCTACAAGATGCTGTTCACAGAACGTGAAAATGTTCATTGTATGAATAGATACAGCTTTTATGCTTCGTGTCAAGACAAAAAAATTAAAAAATCCAAACTTTGAAAGGCTGTATCTCTGCACAGAGCAGAATATCGAAAAGATATCAACACTTTTTCTTACAACATGGTTATGCTCTAACAAAATATACACTTGTCATGGTCCACACTGGGAGGGTTGAATCGAGAGTGAACTGTACTATCAACCATTTATTAGATCCCTAAGGATCAGTGAAAGGGCACCATAGGGGTCATATACGGCATACGCGACACAACAATACACTCGAAATACCCTGAAAACATACACACTACATATAACTGAATCTGGAGAGCAGCTTACATCCCAAAGCTGGATCCTTATCCCAGACTGACTGAAATTCCTCAATCCTAGCCGGCTGGCTGGTTGACAGTTCAGGTTGGGTCAAGCTGATCCGCTGCTGCTGAGGTAGCTAGAACAGTACTCAAAATGCCATTTTTTCCTAACAAACAAGAAGACTCTGGGTAAAACGCCACTTGACAATTTTGGGAACGATAATTTTCTATAGCTTTTTTTGACTTCTTGATGTCTTTTATTGTACTTAAAGCCATTCAGTTTTTTAAGCAATCTCAAAGTGATTTTGAGTGTCGGTATTGTTTAACGAAAATTGGTATGTCTTAGTCCCCCAAGCTGGAGCGAACACTTTCACACCCATGAACCACTGTTAAGGCGATTCCAAACATTCAATATTTAAAAAATTCTTTTGGTCAAATTTTAAACCTGTTTCTTAAAAAATTTTTAAATTTACGTATGTTAAATGCCTAAAACTTGTTGGTTTACTTAAAAAAGAGCATGACATTACAAGGGTTAGCTCTCCAGATCTACTTCAACCCACTCAACTTGCTTAAAAATTTTTTGGTGTTGCTTGTGCGCCAGCTGCCCAAATTGCATTAGCGCAAGATGCGCTAGATGCTCAGTTGAAATGCAATTTTAAGATTGAATTTGTTTTCGAGAGCGTGTGAAAGAGAATAAACAAAATGACTGAGATTTGAAAATATTTTTCATTGTTTTTATGTGTGTGGGAAATTTTTCAAAGTTTATCAAAAAGCTATTCTTAAGCCAAAATTAATTGATTCCTTTTTTGTAGTAACATTTTTTTGACAGAGAAAGTGTAGTAATTTAATTTTTTAAAAGCTGATCTTTTGACTAAGCTTTACAATTGTCTTATTTTCTAACAAGGGACCACAGGCGCCTATCGTCGCCTCTATAGTATTTCGAAATTTCAATGAGGGGCTATGACTTCATTCATAAAAATAGGTATATCCCCTATTAGAACTCATTTTTTTCGCCTGTTCTTTTTTTAAAAATTCTGGGGAACACGATGGTATTAGCGACAAAAGTGATTTCGCTATCTACGACCCGTTCTGGCCTTCGAAGTAAAAAAGCGTTAACCCACCCACACATGCCAAATACTATATAAGATTCAGGTTTTATTAGGGCTAAGATTTTAAAAGTCCTAAAATTTTCTTACTTACAGGGAATCTTTTTTTTTTCAAATATTAAGGACCTCAAAAATAATGTGAATATGTGAAAAGAGCAGCTGGATGCGAGAAATACTTTTTGTTTGATAAAGAGATTTCCTAAAGATCACGACATTTCAGAAATCTGCAAGTTCAAATTTTGCCCACATAGTTTTGCCTACATCTAACGACTCCTTCTACTCATTTATAAGAAAAAGTAAACAAGGTCATCCAAGCAGAAAATAATATCGGGCCCAGTGGGGGATGAACTTTTAGGGTTGCCAGTTTACCAAGATTCGGCTGTTTTTTTTATTTTAAGATTTTTTTACATTTTTTCATTACTTACAAAGCTCACTTTGTGTTTTTTTAAATAAAATTTTTGCCAAAATTAAAAAAAAAACTGTCGATTTTTAAAAGACTTTCAAAGTTACAAGGATTTTTGATCAATTTAAAAAATAAGTAAAACTTTTAGTACATTTTTATTAGACCTGATGTAATGTATTACAAGCAAACTTTTAGTTTAGACTTCATATTATCTCTCATTTTGAGTAGTACATAGTAAATAAATTTTGACATTGCCCTAGGCTAATTTGAGATTTTAGCCACAACTTTTCCTTTTTTGCATTTTAGTAAAGAATTTTTATTTTTTTCAGAAAGACTCGTTTTGTACTTTCATGCACGTCTTTAATTATTTTTTGTTGTAAGTAGCACAGTCGACTTTTATACAGGGTGTCCCAAGAAATTCCACCGATTTTAAATGGCCATAACTTTTTGTCCTGACACGATTTCGAAATCTTCTGTAAACGCAAATCGACTCAGCTCGCGATGAGAATTTTTTTAGCATATAAACACTCAAAAAAAATTTCGACCAAAATTTTGAAAATTTGCCTTGGTCCCCCCTTTGGTTCGGAAAAACGCAAAAACTCACTTTTTCTATCTTTCATCAGAATGTGGCCAATTTTTTCACAAAACGATCCAAGTCACACTGTTAGCAAACAAACACTGAAAAACCATCTTTATTGAACGTAACAGCGGAGCACATAGCAACGATTCCATCTTAATTCAACACTGCCTCCTCCTTCCGTTTCAAGACATCTTTCGAGCCGCCGGGCATAAGACTCAACGGAATGATTGATCATCTCACCAGGAAGAACTTCGAATTCATGCAAGATCCTTGCTCGCAAATCATCCAAATTGGCTGGCTGTGTCCGGTAGATATGACTCGTCAAGTAGCCCCAGAGGAAGAAGTCACAAGGCGTAAGATCAGGACTGTAAGGCGGCCATCGGAACGGTGCTGGCTTATTGGCAGAACCACGACCCATCCATCAGAGCGGGAAATTTTAATCCAACCAATCACGAACAATGACATTGAAGTGAGGGGGCGCACCGTCTTGCATGAAAATGAGGTTCTGGACACCTAAACAAAACAATGAAACGGAATGAGAAGATACGGATCTATCTTGGACTCTCGAAAAGAAAAATTCTTGCAACATTTGAAGACAGGATTTGAAGAAAAGAAAGTTCTTTATTGCGGAGAGTAGCTCATCTGGAATATAAGAAGGAAATATCGCAGCTAGCATCGAAACAAAAAAGCAACGAGCACGTCAAAACGATGTGTTTTTCCGAACCAAAGGGGGACCAAGCCTTGGGGGACCAAGGCGAATTTTCAAAATTTTGGTTGAAAATTTTTTTTGAGTGTTATATGATAAAAAAATTCTCAACGCGAGCTGAGTCGATTGGCGTTTACAAAATTTCGGAATCGTGTCAGGACAAAAAGTTATGTCCATTTTAAATCGGTGGAATTTCTTGGGACACCCTGTATATGCACGGCGGCACAATTTTTTGGTGCCTTTTGTTTAAATTAAAATTTTTCGCCATTTATAATGCTATTTACAAGATAATTAAGAACTCTGTAAAAAGAGTTCCGCAAAATCAATGTTAGTCATCAGGCGATTCGACAATAAGGTCTTTTTGTAAAAAAATATCAAAAACTGGAGTAAAGCGATTTTCAAAAATTTTAAAAATTTAAAATTTCTATTCCAAACTTTTTTCTTCACTTGCTTTAATAAATTTGGGACAATACTTTTTTTTCCGCCAAATTTACTTTTTTTTCGCCTAAAACACTTTTTTCCGCCTAATTTCATTTCCGCCTAAAACACTTTTTTCTCCGCCTAATTTAGCTATCGCTATAAGAAAGATTTTTTATTCTATTTTTGCACTTCTAGCAACCAAAAATGTCGGCAACTGTTCAAGAAAGCAATTTGTTGGCAGAGCAAAAGAAGCGTGGTCGTGCAACCATTTACGTCCAAGTTGAAAGTTTCGCAAACCCGGAAGATTTCGAGAAGTGGTTTTCAGACGAGAAAAGAATTGGAAAATGTATGTTTAATCCCCTTAAAATTTTTATTGCAATTCATCCTTGCGATTCAGACAGCATACGTCAAGAATATAGTATGTGGATTTGCTTCATCAGTGATTAATGAGAAGATCGTCTTTTGCCTTAGGCCTAAGCCATCTACGACCCGTTCTGGCGAGCCTAAGCATAAGGCAGATTATTATCTCTATCGATATGGCCAGATGAAAAATTATCAATGCAAGATGAAAATGCGAATTCTCTATCCTCAGGAAAGTTTGAATGTTTCTGTTGTACAAAGCCTTGGAAGCCATAACCACAAGCCAGTAAGCCAGCCAAAGCTTTTGGAAGAAGACAAGAAACTGATGCGACAAAATCTGGATTTGACAGCTTTGAATTTACAAAAAAAAATTCAGGTAACTGCCTTTTCGCGATTAATTAGTTCTCGATCTTTTTCAGGATACGCGCCGAAACAGAAGTGCTCCACTGCCTCCTTCGAACAAACAGATAGAGAACTTCAAGAGCCGCCAAAATAAAAACAAAGCAATTGTCTCCTTGGAACAGCTGAAAGCATATGCCTTGAAAAACGCTGCAGTCGCAGAGGAAGATGAAAACAAGACATTCGTATGTGGATTCGCTTCATCATTGATTAATGAGAAATTACGACCGAAAACTGCGGAAGGCGCTCGCGAAGCCCTTTCTGCAGACGTTGCTCTTCTTTAGCTTGCTTCATCTCCAAATGAATTTGACAGAGGTAGATTTGTAATAATAATATCTCATAACCTGATTTATTAATTTCCTAGCTGCGCAATTATTGAAGCAAGAGTGGCAAAAACGTTATGCCGGCCAGTTCAAGATCCTAGAAATTTTTGCCTACTTTGCCAGGGAATGGATCGATTCACCACTCAGTGGTTGGTTTGAAGGGTTCTCGCCATACGCATCAACTAACAATGGACTTGAAAGCAAAAATGGAGTGCTTAAGAAGATCACATTCCGAAAGAAGCTGGCTGTCAATGATTTCCTACTTATGGTTGAGAAAACAATGAACCTTGGAGTGTGCAGCCTGAGAACCAAGTTAGTCCTTCATTCTATTTGATTTCCCTGATAAGCTGATGAAACTTAGATGCCTGCAATTCTGCCAAACATTTCACCGTCTCTCTACCAAGATGCGTATCGCTTGAAGCAACAGAATCGCAATGTTTTGGATGTGCTGGTGGACGGAGTGAAAACTGGCTTTCACATTATTCCCTCATCCAGCGCTATCAATTTGGTTTTGATTTAACAACCCTATCCAGAGAAAGAGGAAGGTTGGTCGTTCGAAACTCGCATCTCGAGCTCTCTTATTTAGTTAAACTGTTTACCTGTTATATTGTTTCTGGTTTTGAGGAATAAATTGTGGCTTGTATGCACGTGTATTTACGGTGTTTAGAAGTAGGAATCTAAGGAAAAAACTCCCCGAAATTCCTCTTATGTGCTAAGACCATGTTAAACTAAACGTGTAAACGGCTGCACGACTAATAGAGAGAGGTCAGCTATTAGAAATACACTAGACAAGAAATTTTGTGACTTGACGGTGTATTTATCGATGACATTGTCAAGCTGTATACATTTGCAATGTGTGAGATGTGAAGAAATTAGGCGGAAAAAAGAGAAAATTAGGCGGAAAAAAGAAGTAAATTAGGCGGAAAAAAGAAGTAAATTGGGCGGAAAAAATAGTGAATTAGGCGGAGAAAAAAGTATTGTCCATAAATTTGACTCACTGTACTAGAGAAATCATCCGACGTTTTGTTGCGGCGTGTGAAGTTGTAATTTTAGAAAAAAGATAGCAAAAAATAATCAAAAGTTATGGAGAAAACAAAAAGCACCACCCTTTGAACTATGTAAACTTTAATTTTAAGGGATGTCTAGGAGCAGTAGCCATTGGCTATTCAGTGGTGGATTCACTGCTAGATCTGGCCTGTCACCTTCCCAATACATGAAACAGCAATCTCTGCTTCCTCTGGGCACAAGCAGCCTTGCTCGAGCCTACAACAGATTAGATATTAGACCCTCCACGTCGTCTGCCGACGACCAGGATCACTTAAATTACCTCTCGAATTCTCAAGAGTTTGACGACTTCCGTAACAGACATCAGGTTGATTCCGCTGACATTTTTATCAATGTTATTTGCTTAACTTTTATTTTATTACAAAAGTAACAATATTAAAATTAAGGAGTTGCTGAGTGAGTACAATGTTACAAATGACATGTATGTAAGTGCTTCAGATGACTTTTCCACCTCCTCAAATGCAGTTTTGATCTCTCGCCCACCTGCTAATGACGTATGCATAAAACTTTTACAATAATAGGAAAAGTTTAATTCGGTTAAGGTGAAAATGGTAGCTGTGCTTATTTGCGACATTCTGGGTGCTCTGTGCATTATTCTCAACCTATTTGTTATTGGATCCTTACTAAAGAACAGAAGAAGAGTTTTGAGGAATGTGTTCTACGTGTTGGTACTCCATTGTGCCATTGTTGACCTAATTAGAGGCGGCTGTTTGGTTGCCTGGGGCTTGCCTCATCTACTTATCAACAATATGAGAACAATGCAGGATCGGTTAATGGCTTTGAAGGTCATCTTTTATAAGGATCATCCTGAGTAACATTCACTATAATCTCATCCACTATGACCTAGGGGTTATTCATAAAGCTTGCTGAGGACAAGGACAAACCTATGTCAACAAACCTATAACAGGAAAAAAATCCTATAATGTTTCTGACAGAAGTAGGGTTGTCGAGCGCTGGAAATTTTCGAGTCAAGTGCTCGATTTGGGCTATAGTGAAGAATAGGGTCCCAAAAATCAGCTTGGTCCCCCCCTGTTGTTCTTACAAATAAAACAACAGGAGGGATCAAGCTGATTTTTGGAACCCTATTCTTCACTAGCGCCCTCGATTTGATATTCTAAATTTTTTAGCAATTTCGACGCCTCTAAAAGAAACTTTTTAGACATACCGTATTTCCTCTAATAAGGCGGCATGCCGCCTTATATTTCAACCTCCCTCGAGCATGCCGCCTTATTAGAGCATGCCGCCTTATTAGGACATGCCGCCTTATTAGAGGAAATACGGTACTGAAGGCGTCAAAGAAAGGAATCCCGTTTCATCCTCTTCCGCATTGAACATCTTGACGGCCTGTTGCTGTAGAATCGTATGAGAGATGCGCTTCTTTTCCGCCCGTTGCTTCCTCACCCAGATAGCCAGCTGCTCGTCGAGATCCTTGAACGGGAGCGGACGGCCTCCTCCTTGCAGCCTCTTCTTTTGTTTTCCTGCCGGTGACGAGTTTCTGAAATGGTTCAATAAAGCATCAAAAACGTGCTAAGACCTTACTTGATTTGGTGCAGCTTTGACTCTTGCTTGACCCAATCCTGCACACAGCTGCGACTAATCCCAAACTTGAGGCTGGCGCTGTTCTAGTATTTGGAGTTTCTGAAATGGTTCAATAAAGCATCAAAAACGTGCTAAGACCTTACTTGATTTGGTGCAGCTTTGACTCTTGCTTGACCCAATCCTGCACACAGCTGCGACTAATCCCAAACTTGAGGCTGGCGCTGTTCTTCGAGATATCTTTTGCGTACTTCACGACGTTGAGCTTGAATTCGGTCGAGTAGGACTTGACCTCTGCGGCGGCTTGACTTCCTCGTTCTCGCTTTCTGATACGCTTTCGTAGTTAACGATGAAATCCATGACGCTGAAAAAGAAATATAAAAACAGCAAAAAATGAATACAAAAATCGCGAAAAAAACTTTGATAAATGAACTACAACAAATCGGGCTTTTTTTTCGTGTTAAGACAATATTGCACTTTTTTGGGTGCCGCCTTATTAGAGCATGCCGCCTTATTTTTCAACCGCCTTCCAGCATGCCGCCTCATTAGAGCACGCCGCCTTATTAGGACATGCCGCCTTATTAGAGGAAATACGGTAATTAAATTAAAACCATGTAGAATCGACTAGACATGATCAATCACATGCTTTTTGAGTGCTGTTCCAAACTATAAACGAAATTTAAAAATTTTCGAGCGAAAAATTCGAAATCGAGCGCACGATTCGGCAACTCTAGTCAGAGGTTTCGGATAGTCACTAGTGCATTGAACCCCCTTCTTATTTTTTATTGCTTGGGCGCAGCATATGTCGGCGTGCGTTTAGACGGACTCAAAATTTTTTTTAACTTTTTGTGTAGTTTATAAAAAACCATAAAAATGACCTTCCCAATAATTCTCACTTTTTTTAACGATCACCTTGAGCCGGCCTCCGCAGTGAACCTTATAGAGAGATTCAACTGTTCTAATTAGAGCTGGAAACGGGACGGGTTCCCGACGGGATCCCGATCCCGCCCGATCGACTTTTGGGCGAAAATCCCGTCCCGAAATCCCGCCCGATCATTTTCCAAAATCCCGATCCCGATCCCGAAATTTGACGAATCCCGACGGAAATTTATCAAATATAAAAACATACATTTGACGCACTTTTTTGCAAAATTGATTCTTTTGCTCTCTCTCCGATATAATTTTTACTTGATTGTTATACCGTATTTCCTCTAATAGAGCCCCCGGGGGCTTTATTTTTTGGATGCCGAAAATCGGAAAATTTGGAATTCGATCCCGAGATTTTTGGGTGCTCAACTAAAATCTGAAAAGTGCAATCGGTAGAGCTCGTGGGAGTTAAGAAAACGCGTGAAACAGCTTTGCAAAAAATTGACTCTGGGCTGAGATATAGGTCCTCAAAGTTAGGGGGTGGGGGCTCTATTAGAGGGGGGGCTCTATTAGAGGAAATACGGTAGCTATGAGCGTTATCTGGAGTATCGGACTTTTCGAGAAACTGTCGTCGTTTGAAGCCAAATGTGGAATGTGCAAAAAATCAATCAAAATGTCTGATGGCAGCACAAAAAGACTTTTCGTTCACGCAACAAATTATAATATTATGATAAATTGTTGTTATTGAATTATGCCCATTATGTGAAGCGTAGCCAAATATAAAATGTTTACTGAAGGTGTATTTGTAGTCATAGAGTAACGTTTAAGGGTAATTTCTTGTAAAAACCAAAAAATGGAAAAATCCCGAAATTTGAACGGGATCCCGACGGGATCCCGAAATTTTTTAGCGAAAATCCCGATCCCGAAGTTTTTTCGGCTGAAAATCCCGTCCCGAAATCCCGTCCCGCTAGATTCCAGCTCTAGTTCTAATGCAGTTTACCAATTCCTCCATTTAAATAACTCTTAATTTGAACTTCTTTATTTATATTTAACAATATATATTTAGATAAACCAATTTACCTTGGTGATTCTGCGCTCCTGCAACCTGTTGACCATATTCAACCTGTTGGTGTTCACTACCAATGAGTTTATAGTCATCAAGTATCCATTACACTACAGAAGATATTTTCGAAGGAGAACTGTGTTAATTATACTAGCAATTAGTTGGCTGGTCAGCTTGTTGTTCGGAGTCGGCTCAGTGTTCTCTAACATATTTGAGTCGGCCCATTCAGTAATGGTGTTGAACAACGGCACTATGATCTTTAGAAATGACTCTAAAGGTTTTTTTATTGTTGCCTTATAAGTTCACCTCATCAATATTGTTTAAGGAGAGGGAGTGGCAAGAAGAGAAATTGTGGGCTTGCCAGTCAATGTGATTTCCATGCTTATGATCTTCATCCTATGCTATGTTTGCTTGTTCACTGTGTTGGTAAGTGCCTTTTCAAATCTTCGACATCGATCCACAGCGCACAAAGCTCTAAGGGCCGCTTTTTGAAAATAAGTCATTCAAAAACTACCGTAAACCCCCGGGTTACTATTTTTCAATCCTCTAAAAATCTTGAAGTTGTCGATCAAAAATAACCCTAACTCTGAAATCTTAGTCAAAAATAGGGGGTTGATGTTACTATTAGAGACGGGGTCTCTATTAGATTAATTATGGTAACTATAAAAAACTAAAAAATTGTGCATTTCCGGTAGAGGTGCCGTTATGATCACAGTTAACTGTGAAGTGTATTCGGAAGGAGTATCATAAAACTAACTGCATATGTCAATTATTTCAGCTGTGTTATGGCACCATCCTGCGCACCATCCGACAATTTCACAATGTGGAAAAAGGTGGCAAGTTTAACTCAGAAGATAGTCAACGAATAGGTCAGCGCTCTGTCTACCAAAAGTGCTCACAAGTAATTCTTACACTTTAAAAAAAAATATGAACAATTTTTTTAGAACAACAATAACAACCAGGACTGGCACCAGCAGTCAGACTGTTCTACGACCAGATCAAAACATTTCAACAGACACAATCCAGTGGCTCCAATGTCCTCCACCACCACTGCTTACCAATATAGCAGTGTGAGGAATCTGAATGGAGAAAGCACTGCCAATCAACAAAGTGGTTGCGATACTCCTGGACAGACCAGTGAGTGCACAGAAACAGAAGGGGACAATAGAAGTAGCAGGTCAGAGCAGTTATTTTGACTACCTAGCTCTAATTACTAAGGCAATTATTTGGCATAAATCGGCCGAAAAACTTTTCCTATCCTTCATTTTATCCCCAAATTTTGAAAATTTTCATTTCTACTTGATTTACAGCAAATCACTAAAAATAATAACTTTTCTAAAATCAGGCGCTGCAATTCACACAGAAAATGGCGCACACACTTGATGTCTAGGCACAAGTACTTGATAGTGATTGGCACTGTGCTTTTTGTTGATGTGCTTTTCTTGTTCCCATACAGCGGCATTCAAATGGTCGCTTTTCTGCATCTAAATAATATGGTAGACAAGAACTATTAGAAAAGCAAAAAATAAATATTTGTTAAAGCTTGCAACCTCGCAAAAATCAACACTTATACGATGGGGTTTACAAGTATGCATTAGAATTATAAACATTATTATGTTTTTCAAGTTTTAAATTTCAGATTTTGATTGGTGTTCACTCAGTTTGCCAACCTCTGTGCTATTTCCGCATGAACGAGTTCCGGAGACTAGCCTGCTGCTCAAGCAAAAGATCGCGCAATGGACTAAATCGCTCGAGCAAGTCCTTCAGTCAGTTGAATAAGTCGTTTGGTAAAATTAATTATGCCACAATTGTGGATTTCTTCGCCTTTTTGTTTTCCAAAATGTGGTTTGCTAGAAATTCTTAAGTTTGTAGATCTAAATTACGGAGTTTTTTTAAGTATAGTTTTGAGCCAAAAAAGACCTTAGCAGCGAATATAAACCCCCCCCCTCCCCCGCAAAAAAAATTCGACTATTTAAACTTAAAACTTGTGTAATGAGTACCCAAATACATGTCCCAGACCCCGTAAAATGTGCCTAAGCCATTTCTGAATCACAACTTTCATACGCTGGCCTACCCTTGAGCCTGAGGGCTAATCCTATACTTGTTGTTCCGAAGGGTAGTTACATCGATTTTAAGAAGATCAGGTTTGGGGGTGGTTGCATTCGCTACTAGCGTCAAAATTTCAAAAATATTTGAAAACTTAAATACCTTAAAAAAGCCAAAAAAGTTTTTAAGGAATAATTTTTTTTTAAAGGCGAAGAAATAGCCATACGTTTCGCTCTATCTCTTTACTATCAAATCTATTTGGCATGTGAAATAATTTTTTTCCAAAATTCTGTGTATACATTTTTTGATTATCTGCAAATTTGTAATTTCAGGTCATACCAAAGATCAAATCAACACAGATGAAGAGACTGTTTTGCGCTATGACCAAGTTGTGATTATGACTGAAGGGGGTGAGAATGGCGAAGCAATTATTGCTATAAGCAAGCTTCAACCTACTCTACCAGATATTAAATTTCGGGACAAAGATGTACTGTTAGTCAAAAACAGGCACAAGCTCATGGTGAACTGATTTTTATAAAAAAATCCCAAAAAATTATTATTTGACAAAAATATTTAACACACAAACGGCGGCTTGTTTTGGCATTCCTCGGACAGCAAAATTAAAAAATAAAAGTTTTATTTTTTCTAGGATTGGTTCAAACCCCTAGGATCACAATGCCCGGAATATGGAACTTAGTTGTAATCAGATTGTAATCAGAAATCGATTTTTTCATAATAACTCATCTGGACTAAACTTACAAGGGAGGGACCCTGGGGAAATTTCAATGATTTTTTAGGCACGTATTCTTGTAGAGCATGCCCAAATTCCTCGCGAATTCGGCTCCCTGATCTTAGAAAAAATTAAAAGCTTTATTTTTGTTAAATTAAGTATCTGACATAATTTTTCTGTGGACATGAAAAACTTAGTTTACTACAAATCTAATACTTTTTTTTTCAGCATAAAACCGGAAGCGGCTGTAGTAACAACAATGTGATCGTGAAAGCTATGCGAAAAGTATCTTCCTCATCTCTTATCCTACATGATCACATATTTGTGACTGAAGATTCTGAAGAAGAAGATGATCATCAGTATCAGCAAGTAAACACCGATGGATTTTCGAATGCAGATGATGTGCACAGTTGCTACAGCGAAGAAGACGAACACGAGGACGAAAGCAGTCCTTTAAAATTTAAGAAAGATAAAAATGAGCTATCTACTCTAAAGACCGGCTACTACGCTAAAAATACCAAGAAAAGCAGGGGTGCAATGCTGCAAGAAAACTCATTGAACGGTCCTTTCTTAGAAACTAATTGGAATAGAATGGGCACAGTTGCAAGGTTCAGAACTTATGGTACTGCTGGTCAAGAAGTGAGTTTTGTATTTTTTGTAACTAACTTTTATTAGGTTGTCCCATAAGTTTTGCGAAAAACCTTTAGATTTTTTTCGAAAAGCAATTTGCATAAAAACTTGGCAAAATGACACTTTCTAGAACCAGAATTTCATCCTGAGCACGAATCCGGCCTCAGAAATGCGTTTTTATTTGACAGAAATGGATAAAATCAAGTTTTTAGATCGTCCAATGCCGAAAGAGCAAAACACGTCTAAACATCTGCGCCATTGCCTGTGGTTACTTTGAATAAAATATTGTTATGATGACGAGTTATGGTATTTATGACACCAGATTCGTGCTCAGGATGAAATTCTGGTTCTAGAAAGTGTCATTTTGCCAAGTTTTTATGAAAATTGCTTTTCGAAAAAAATCTAAAGGTTTTTCGCAAAACTTATGGGACAACCTAATAATAATTTGGTTTCAGCCAGAGCCAAAGCAGAAACTAAGCGATTTGTCTGGCTTGTGCTCATCCAGTGTCTTTGAGCAAGAACCAGCTGAACAAGAAAATTGTGAAGTCAATATTCTTGATAGGGAAGAAGAAGAAGAAGAAGACTTTTCAATTGGTAGTGTTGATGAAAAGATTGAATAAACATTCCTACACATTTCAACGTTAATTTTTTTAGCAAATAAAATATTTCTGTCAACAACTTTTATCAGAACTTCATGTCACAGATGTTTTATTGACAAGACAGCTTATAAGATAATAGCAAATAAAATTTTACTCTCATGCAGTTAACATTCGCATTACTGTTTGTAACTTTGGTGCGTACTTGTGCAAAATTTCACGCTGAACAAGATAGTGTGAGTACCTTAATTCTCCTAATAGGCCGACAGTCTCCAATAGCCCGACAATCTCCAATAACTTGACAACCCAAATGATGATTTTATTGACAAAGTAGTAAAACATGTTATAAATGTATAATGTTATAAATTTACTGTAATTTTGGACCAAATTTTGTTACCTCAATTTTTCGAAATTTTCAGTATTGGTCTCAGTTAAAAGAGAAAAAAATTCTGAGTAAGTTTAATTTTTACACACAATTTATACCATTCTACGCAGAATTGAGCAGGCTTTCTTATGACAATAAAAATTTTCGCATATTGATAAAGGTCTCAAGGTCGCCCCTCCGCAAACTTTCAAAAAAAATCATAGTTCTAGTTGGTTATCCAGATCCATTTTTAAAATAATTTACACCGTTTTCTAGG